>DWDX01000249.1:0-31536 GCA_018245675.1 Agara michaeli
TGGATATGGATATCCTCTTAGAATGAGACAGGTTAAGGCCTGCGTTTTACTCGCTAGATAAATACAGGTTTGCAGGTTTTAGTAATCCTTAAACTTCGTTGAGAACTTTTAAAGCGCACTGGTTTCTTGGGGATTTTTCCTTTCAGCATTAAGCAAGTTATATTGATTGTTAAAAATATGGACTTTTCGGTCAGGGTTCTTGAACCCTACTGTCGGAAGGGAAGACGGAGTCCGAATATTTAGAACCTTATTCATTATACATAAAGTAAATAGCTAAACAAAAAATATTGGAGTATCGTTGTTTAGGTTAGGTTAACAGGTAAATTTATAAGTTTATATAAATATTAGCGATCCGCCCAATTTCACAAGGGTAGAACAATTATCTATATTAAATAGATATTACGTAGCTTTCCATAGACTAGACATCCCCGCCCTGCAAACACACCCGCCACCGCTGACCGCACCAAAAATGTTTTGAGTGCGAATATTTATATTTTGCGATAATTCCTCAGACTTTCAATTATATAGTGTAAAGCAGTAAAGATTCAATGTGTTATATATTAAATACTTAAGTTAATAGACATTCTATGTATTTATTTAGATATCGGCTGAAATACATTTGCAAAACTATCTTATTTTTTAACGAAGTTTGAAAAATAAAAATGGACGCTGAATTATTCTCAGAAGATGGACATGTTATGAAAAAAACTTTCAAAAGGAACAATCTATTCAACTATATACAATTATTTGTACACATTCATTTTTATTTATTGTCGCAGCGTATGCCGTGAAAGCTTTCAAGGGCCCCGACTTTTAAGTAGGAATTACAAATATAAATGTAAGTTCCGGATATCTCCTTGTGGTGGGGATACACACTCACTCACACATATATATTTGTTTTTCAAATTTAACTATGTTTTAAATTTATATGAATTTTCATGCGAGTAGCAGATACATCTGTGTTTAATTATTGACATGTGTTAACTTACTTAGGTACAATAATCAATGCATGTAATGGACGGTCTCGTGGCATGGCGCCGCAGAGTCGCGCCGCGGCGGCGACGCTCGTATTCGCTTTGTGTGGCGTGTGGCGTAGAGACGGGATATCTATCTACATACGCAATATACACACAAATTGAGATATTATTGTGATAAGTGGTATGAAGAGCGTCATCCGGAAAAAATATAGCTTTTTACAAAGCTGACGTCTCAAGACATCGTTTCTGAAAAGTCAGTTTTCTGTAATACTGTTTCTAGTATAGGTAAGTATGTATGGGATGATTTAATATGCCTTTTCTTAACGAATGAATCCTTGAACATTTTAGAACTGTCTGAGGTCTACGTATTGAGGTGATGATTTACCTCATGGACTTCATTGTTCCTTGTTGTAGCTATTTGAAACGTAATAAGGGCAATTGAAAGATAATATACTTAAATAATAGACTTGACGAAATTTAAACATCTTTGGGGGATGTCTGAGAAATAAAACGTGAAATGAAAAAACAACTTGCTAAAAATAGCTGACTAAATTGGAACACTCGCGTTTATCTTCGGCGTGATTTATTTACTTTTTTTATAGCGGAAGGACACGGCAAATAAGCAGACGACCCACCCGATAGTAAGTGACACCGACACCGTCGCCTATAGACACCTGCAACACCAAAGGAGCTACGCTACGTTTGCCCATGTTACAGCTCACTGTAAACTCACTCAAACTCACTGTACTCCGAACTCATTGTAAACTCACTGTACTCCGAAGGTAGCTCATTCCATAACTGGCAAGTGCGTGGTAAAAAGTTCCGCTTGAATCGTGTTACTTATACATTAACATTAATCTAAGAACATCTTACCGTTTCCTGTAACATAATCAATACACTTTCCTTGTTGCAGACGAAATCGTCCTTCGGGCACACACGCACATAACTCACTTAGTAGAACGATTTTTCATTCCTCTGTCACATTAGTACAAATGTTCAAGAGCTGTCAGTTTTGCTTCACGCTCTCGCTTATCACTAGAAATCGTGTAATTAATTTTATTATAATGGTACATTTAATAAGGTAATACAGGATGTGATAAAGGCTGTTATATTGCCCTTCTGTACGTGTATTACATTTTGTACTTTCATATTTTTAGAGGGTGCCTTTTAACGCGATTTCACATTTATAAATTCTACTACTAATACGAATATTAAGTGAGATAGATTTTTATACATTGAAAGATATTTTTTAATTGAATTAACTTAATGAACTACTTAATTTATCCTTATAACTTATTTGTAAAAAAATATAGTACATCTGTAATTATGCATAAGGACGCTATATGTAATACAAATTTTATATTTTCCTGGTAATATTATTGCGTACTATAAACGCACAAGGTGTTATAGCAGTAATAACACATTGTGGGAATATTTAAAATTCTAAAATTGTTTTATTGTCCCATTAACGAGGCGAACAGTTATCTTAAATTAATAGTATACATACCACGTGTGGTTTACTCGAGATTGTGATATTTTATCTAAACACGACAGAATAGGATACAAAAATGACTAAACGGAACATTGTACACCGAGCCCAGTTGAAGCATCAACTCCGAACGTATCGTCATAATATAAGCAATATATTACAATGTTTGCAAAACCTGTACGCTAAAGCATACATGTACGCGCTTCAGGTAAATCGATACTCAGAGGAGTGTGTTGAAAAGACGTCAATAGATCACCATTTTTAATACACTTAGTGACATAAACTGTAAGATGTGTGAAAATATATGAATGTTCAACAAAACATGTTAAAAAAAAATTCACATTGATATATCAAAATGTAATTTATTGGTAGTAAACTTGGCAGTGATGTACGTATCAATGTATAATGATATCAAATCCTTTTTTATTATCGACAATCAAAAGGGGAATAAAATCGATTAACACAACATTTGCTTTTACCCAAGAGGCCTATCAAAATAACACTCGAACGAAAGTCAAACATTAAAAGCGTTATTGACACGAGTAAGTACGGTGTATCCGCTTAATCTATTGATAAAGCGACGCTCATTCTGAACGGTTCTTTGATTCTTCAAACCTAATTCATTATTTTCAAGGTAGCTTAAGGTAACTTTAGATAGCTTAAGCTAATCACCATACTTCTATAGTGAAATTGTTAATCATATTAGTTAAAACTTTATCAATAGTTTCCGAGTGCTCTATTGCGGATCCAGATATACATATAACACATGACGTCTTAGTGTAGGTCTACATGTTTAACATAGTGGACGATCTAACCGTTACAGACACGGTCACGGAATCAGGTCACGATGAAATGTTACAAGTGTGTCACCCGCAGGTGACCAACTACAGTATGACCACTAAGTATTTTTATTTAAAACAGAACAGATAAGCCTTCTAGTAAAACGTAGAGGAATCCTCTTTATGATCGTGGACTAGCCACTATCTCAAGAAGTCATCAGAGCATACTACACAAATGAAGCTTCTTTAAGCACTGAACCCAAGAATGTAAAGTAGGTACTCGCGAGGGTAATGAGGTCTGTTAATGACTTACCCTACTGACTGTTTGAAGGATGCTCTGAAATTAAACTACGAATAGCATTAGTCATGATTTTTTCACTCAATAATATAATAACCTCTCTGCTATGCGGTTGATATGGTGTCGTAGATATAGGTACTTATTGTAACATGAGACATTTCTAACTAGTTCTTAGAGAAAAATATGGAAATTATATATGGGCTGATGTCTACCAGCTGCAGTAACCACTTAACATCAATTTAAATAAAAAAAGGATACTTTGTTTTAGTTTTTATGTCTTGTACCCACGCCCATGGTTGATCGTTACTCACTAACATTTATGAATTCAATTCACGACACTCCCAACCTTCGAAATCCAGTCCTGATTCAATAAAACCTTACCTATTAATGGTATATTTAGTTTGTATGGTAAAAATCGGACTTGTTAGTTCAATTTTTTGTTTCTACAGCAAATTCTAGCACGTCCTTGGATGTAATTTCTTTAAATAAATGAAACCCTAGATCCTTTGGTTAGAGAAATCCCTCCTAATTTTATAAATGGGACTGTAAGTTTGTTTGTTACGATTACACGCGATAACTGCTTAATGATCGTCATTAAACTTTGTACACATATTCTTGGAAGTATTAGAAGTAATATAGGATAAAGAAAAAACAACAATTTTTTAGCTGTTGTCGGCGATTTCGTCCGCGTGCAATAATGACTTTGGGCAGCATTTTATTTTCCTAGGATACATTTAATGCAAAAGACACTATACGCGGATGAAGGCGCGGGCAAAAGCTAGTGTTTAATAAGAATATTCAGAATCATTCGCAAAATATCTCCGCGAGTAATTCTCCCGTGATTTTTGCACGTGCTGATGTTAAGATTCTTTTCGGTCTTGTTATTTAACGCTCCATTTAATATATCCCGACACGCGCGAGGTTATTTTGTCACGACTGTGCTAGTGATCGCTGAAGTTATAAAACAAAGTCGTTTTCCGCTGTCTGTCCTTATGTATGCTTAGATCTTTTAACCCACGCGACGGATTTTGATGCGGTTTTTTTAAATAGATAGAGTGATTCAAGAGGAAGGTTTTTATGTATAATAATATATGTATAATAATATATGTAGTGATACGTCGAGGTGAACTAACCACACATTTCACGAAATTCTACCTCCAAAGGGAATTGCGGGGGCGGGGGCGGGACGAAGTCGCGGGCAAAGGCTATCATTCATACACGCCGACATATTGCAAACAAGCTGACAATGTTAACAATAATGATAAATTTTCATGGGCGGTTCCGTAACCCGGAAAACGATATACGCAGAAAGTTCTGGTAATGGTTTAGTAAAAAAATTTGTAGCTTACAGAAAAGCTTTTTACAATAAACTCTTTCCTAACAATTTAACTATTAGGACGATAATCACCACTATTATAGTGTGATTTTTGAAAGGTTTTAAAAATCAGCTAGCCAGGCAAAAGACTTTCACCAAAAGTCGGTGTAACTTGATTACCTATCTCTATTTATTTTTCCTATTATTTTGTTGTTCACGTATTCATTGTTGAGCACCGAAGTTAATATGAACACAGAATATTTACTAAACGGAGCAGAGGTTAAAATATGTACAAAATACGTTAGGTATTGTTGCGAATAGAATTTTTATCAGACAATCTTTGGATAGAAACCAGCAATAGAAACAATAAAAATAACATACACGTAACTTAATCACTTTATACATACACAAGAAGATGGTAAAGTAAAACAACAACGAGAAGAAGGTATGAAAGAGAAACATTTCTAACATCTAATAACTTTCTACTAGGAACCTCATTAGGGAACTGGTGATACAATAATAACAACATTCTGATTTCTCGGTTCTCGAAAATTCTGGTCGGTCAAAGGTACCCGTCAAAGGTACGATCGCGCTCAGCGATACTTAATTTAGCAGATTGCTTGCAACCGTACCAGTACTGACAAGCACAACGTGTTCGTTCGATACTCTACATGCTAACATTAGCATTCAGTCCGTGTGCGCTCCTTATTGACGTCTCAATCGACTAAATAACACCAGCAGATATAACAGCATTCTATCTTGCTTGTATTAACACAACAGCCGAAACGTTTTGTAAAAAGAGCCTTTATATAAATCGAAGTATTTGATTGACGATCCATTTAGCACAATCGTTTACCACAACGTTCAGCCGCGCTGAGGGAGTTGATTTAGATTTAGTGCCAGCTATACTCTTCTTGAATATATCTATTCAGGGTTTGAACACTCGACTTGGAGAATAGTTTCAGTGCATTTGACTCGGTAAAATGTTATACTATATGTGAGCGTCGATGTAAGAAAATGTTTATAACATTCAGCATTTATACCGATAGAAGTACATACGAACTACAAATAGCTTCAAAATTTATTGCTTTCATAACTTTCGCCTCGCAGTTTCACCCGCGCTCAATACTACTATTCATAGTTTATGTATTTTCAACTCTAGGGGTGCATAGTCACAATAGATTTGGACATAATTAATTTAAAAAATTACGAATTTCCTTACAAACTTTCATTACCCTATTTAATTTCTTTGGCATATTAATTATTTTTAAATACAAAGAACTCTCTTCGAACGATAAATCTATATATCAATTTTACATTTATTACAAATAGGAAATTTACATACAATCTTACATCTCAAATTATAGCCCTTGTAAGCATCAAATCGTGATGTCACACAGCTTACAACCTTCTTATAAATACGCTATAAAATGCGAAAGTATTTTTCCAAAGGTACTTCCGAAGATTAGCGCTTTCTAACAAACAATCTTTTCAGCTCGATTCACACCAATTCATCCCGGTTTGTGCGAATGTGAAATTGAAAGCCGTACACGGTGTGATTTGTGAGGCTCTGCACAGAAAGTGTGTTATCGACAACGTATTATATTTGTTGAATTATTCATCGATACGTCAAAATTTACATATATTTCATATATTAATTTTTTCATGGAAGTATTAAACGAGTTTAATGTGTTACTTATATTTCTAGGTTACCCTCCACCAGGAATCCGGCCAGTCATTCGGCCGTGATACAGTTGAAAATTAAATTAGACCGTTTTATCTATCGTGTATGATTGCAGTGTTCTTATTAAAACACAAGTCCCGATCGCTGTCACACACGGTGAATCACGTGTCACTGTACTGCCGTAGCATACAGAGTGATATAAAAATTTATTCAATGATACATATACAAGTATAAGGATGAAAGTATACTTAATGCTTGTTTGAAAATCGGATCCATTTACACACCTATGAGCGCTATCGTACATCGCAGACTGCAGATCTGTAGAGTGCAATGTCCTCGTATCACGAAATAGTGTGTTTGACGATAGAGAAGATAGAACCTATAGAACTGTTTGAGGTAATTTGCAGATGTCTCGGGGCGGTAACGACCATCTGTGACTGTTGCCCGCTCATTTTCTACTCTGTTGACCTAAAAAGTTCCTATGCACCACATAGATATAGAAGCATGATATATCTAATACTTTTATAAACAGAATCAGTGTATCCATAGCTAGCAGAAATGAAGTTTTCTACGACGACAGAATAAGGAAAGGAAGCGCTTCTTTGATTGGGTTCATAACAATTTAATTATGCTGCGTTTTAAATGGGTTATATGGCGAACATTTTTGCTCGGTTTAAAGGATAAAAACGGACAAACGTAATGTAATTACCATGCTGAATATGCACGTAGAAAGAGAAAAAGAAAACAGGCCCGCATCCCGCTCGCTATATGATAGTTTACTAACGGGATTTTAATTGATATGTATCATTTTATTCACAGTAATTTGTCACTAGTGATTTGTATTCAATTAGCAGTAATTGTTATGCAAATATGTGGAAATCAACTACACACAATTATGAATTTTTAATAATAATAATCTTTGTTTGGTCAACTTTGACCGTAGCCAAAAAAAAGGTTTGCAAGGACAGACATATTTGGCACTCGGTGCTTTCTGCCTACCCCGTTAGGGACCTGGCGTGACGGTATAATAATTTGACCATAGCAGATACTTAGTCACATGTTTAAACTTAAAATGTTTAACGTTAAGTCATACTCGTAAGAACAAATTGAGAGTTTATTGTTATTAATATATTTTCATCGTCCGTGATACAAGCAGTGTGAAACGATTCAGGGCTTTTGAAATGATCGGTATTATTCGTACTGTTAGCTGTCGAGCGACCACTTACTCCACATCAGTTAGTGCCAATGCTGAATTGAAAACCGATAATGCAATTAAACTGATCAGGTTCCATCGTGTCGACAACAGACCAAATAAGAGGACTAGTCCTGTTAGCCGGCATATTAAAGAGATAGTACAGATAAACCTTTCAATAATTAAGCATTTTTTAAATTAAGAATTGTTTATTCTTTAACCAAAAAACAAAAGGCGGACGGCATTGTCTACCGGCCAACCCAGGGTGAAGGTAAGAAAACCTGGTAAGTTCAACAATGGAGTAAAATGCGTATTGTTTATTAGTATTAGTACTGAAATAATTCTATTAAATGACATGTTATTTACAGACTGTAGAATATACAACGTGTAAATTTGTTGTGTCGTTTTTTTTACATAATACCATATTGTATGTAGGTGTCATATTATTATATTTACTTGAGATCTATAATAAATTCTAACTCTTAAGAGTTGAGTTACGCAAAACAAGTTATTACTTTGGGGGTGTTGGATAATCTGACCTATCCAAATATAAACGGGATCCAATATGGGTATTACTATATTTATCCGATGGACGTCTTATTTGTATAAGCCCCAAGCTACCAATAGTAGCAGTAGTAATGCGAAAATCAATACACATATAAACCAAACCAAGATAGATAAATACTAAGTGAAATTACGTTCCATAGACCAAATGAAATTTTCATTTAAACAGACAAACTATTTACTAAGAACTTAAATATGACCATTTTTGCTATTATTATAAAAATAACTTAATAAAGAAACATAGGAAAATCGAATGCATATATGTTTCCTTACTAATTTTAGCAGAAATGTAATGATTAATTCCGTGCTTGGTAATAATGAAGTTTACAGGCGCCAGGAAAGGCGATAAACATAACTCGCATCTGAAGCATGTAATGAAACTTTCTAAGGCCCTTTATAGGCTAAGCTTCCGCTGCATTAAACTCATAAAATAAATCAATCCGCTGTAAGCGTCTGAGTCAATTCAAACACCTCCGAGGATCGTCTGTAGAATAAAACTAATAAAAATCATTTCCAAGAAACCATTCAAACTTTCCACACTACCAGTTTTCAATTCTTTGAGGATTGGCAATGAATAAATCATTCGACTTTTCGAATTACGCTGAATAATATGTGTGCATATACCTAATATATTAAGGTTTTAGATTTAGTTTAACTTCACGATATTCTATTGATTACACAGTTCATGGACACGTAAACAGTTGAAATGCAAATGCCAGGTACAAAAGTGACTGCTAATTATAGTTAGAAAATTTATCATTCCAAGTTTAAATTACATTCACATAATCGAATTGTAGATTATTGATATGGCGAATATAACATGACACAAAAATAATCCTAATACGATTTAAACCAGCGATTCGTTTACACCTTTTCGCATAAAGATCTCTGATTGTTACGGAGCTACAGAGTTCCGTTCAAATGAACCTTCTGACGTCATTCAGTTGAGAATCTGCTCATTTGCAAAAGTTATGATGGTAATAACGTTGACGTTGTTCTGCCTCTCTCACCTGGCCATTACCTATATACTGGCATTCTCTATGTAATAGCCAAGTATACTAGCCATAAATGTCTTATGTTTTATAGTTGTGTATATTCATGGATCAATTTTAATTATACAATGGAGAAGAATCTGTTTTTTTTATCATGTGTGACGTTATACATTTCTTAGTTAAATTAATTCTAAATACATATATTAGCATGTAATTAGCATTCTGATATACATAGAGTTAACATTTAGTATTTTCTAAACAATTATTGTACGAAAAATTGCAATTTGCATAGACGTGTAATTAACACATTTACTAATTGCGTAGATTGTACAAAGAGAGATTTCATAGGTGTAAAAAAGGGTAAAAGTTTTGAATAAGGTTGTCCTTACAAAAGTTGAAGTGTGTTCGGGTATCGGTAGAAATTCTACGTAGGTGCAACGAATTTAAACTCGGTATGACGAACTGGCTCGGTAATTACACAGTCTTAAATACGTGCGTGGAGCGAATTCATACTCCAAATTCAAATATTTTCATAGGTTCTGCCCATGGGCCAATAACATTCGATCAACATGCTGATTTTCGATGATATTATAAAGAATTAGCATCATCAAATCGGTCCAAAGTATTATGTCCTATTCGCAAAGAAGTAAAAGCAAAATATGCTGACAAATTCAAATTCAAATTGTTTTATTCATTATAAAGTACGTACATAAACTTAATGAAGGTCATGTTTTAGTCATCTTAATTACTTCGGCATTGTGTGCCCCTCAGGCTATAGTAGACCGGGAGAAAAAAGCCGGTGAAAAAAAACTCCCAGCACTCTTTTAACTCAACAGCAAACGAAAGTACAAACTTTCGTAGTTCCAGTGCCAGACTGGCCGACGACGCGGCGTCCTTCAAGGGGCGAGAGGCGACCCAATGTCGTGAATATAATGTCATAACATGTTCTCATTAAGCGCCAACTGGGCCACTTAATTCAAGAACCGTTCATTGGTCATGTTTAGACCTACATTTTCACAATCCCTCAGGCCAGTTCCACTGTCATCCTTCCAAAATGACTTTAAAATTAATCAGGTATGCTTAGAAAAATCTAGTTTTGATATAGCTCATCGCACATGTATTAGCATTTCAAATTTTCAGTACATTTAATATTAACGATTGCGTTCACTAAACAACCATCTGCTAGAATATTAGTTTTTCTGATTCTGACGCTAACTTTTGCTAACGGACACGTTAATGCAGTAACGATGCCCGCTCAATTTGTTTATACAAAGATATCAATGCGACATAAACTTACTTTTGTTTGTTCGCGGCTAGACGTTCAGTCGCCTTGATGCCCTTCAGAAATTTCAGGACGACCGTAAGTCTAGCAGCAAAGCCGGACATGCGCCAGAACTCTTATTTACGTTTTGTTTATTTCATAATTTTATTACACCGGAAAAATACATCAGTAAAATCTACATGCGAATTTCTGTATATCTTCTCTCCGACCTACCACTCTGTTACGTCTCTTACCACCAGAAGTATCTACCGTCACCAATCTAAAAGGTAAATAAAGGTCAATGTAGGGTAACTTCTAAGGAACAGAAATATATATTATTATGTAAAATCAAGCACTTATTTATGTACTATTCAAGTACGACTCTGTTTTCGTGATATCGATGGTTATTTGCTTTATTAAGAACAAAATTGTAATAAAATTATAAAAGGAAATTCAAAAAATAAACGAAAATATTTAAAAATCATTTACCACAAACAAGACGTATCAAGTTCTACCAATCTACATAGAAAATGATAACTGACTTATACATAACTTTAGAAAGTAAATTTATTTACAAAAACTCAACAATGTGTTCGTAACATTAACAATACCCATAATAATTCATAAGAAAATCTATTTGGTTATCCGGACGTATATAATCTCATAATTTCAATTCGTCAAATAAAGTCAGGTTGGCCGAGTGGTCTAAGGCGCCAGTTTTAAGCACTGGTTCCCGAGAGGGAGCGTGGGTTCGAACCCCACACCTGACAGATGAATTTGGAGTCGTTCGGTATTTTGTTTTTTTTTATTTTTTCTATATTGTACATGTTAGACGACATGTTTTGTTTAATTTGTACAAAAATTATTACAAGAAAAACTTTTTCGTTTACCAATTTAATATTACTTTTTTGTCCTATTTTATGACGATAACTTTTATTATAAAACGAACATTAATAACATATGAAGATGGAAGAAGTTTTTAAACAACATAGCTATACATACATTTATGCAATGCAATCTCAACGTAATCTTCAGTTCCAATTTCGGCTATTAATTTCATACTCATATACTACTTTTATTGCATTAAGTAAGATCTAAATTTCAAAATAATGATACACGTCACTTAAATCTTCTTAATTACTACCTCTTAAACTTAATTTTGGTGGAGTCAAGGAATTGTTTCAGTGAATGTAATTTCCCTTGACAGTCACTGTTGAATTGCTCCCGACATTTGCAACAGACCCACTCTGTGAAATATTGCAGAGGAAAAATAGATTTAACCTCAATTAATACTCTGCTTAAATCACTCTCCAATAAATTTAAATGTACATTCAATCCTAACACTTTAACTTACATAATTAAGGTAATTAAAGAATTGTTTAATATCTTAATATCTATCGTGGGCTTATCGAATGATTCTGCAGCTATCGTTCGTAAGGCTGTCGTAATTGGAAACTGTAATGGTAAAGGCAAACCACTGAACATCCGGACTTACTTCTAGAAAGTTGTTACTTTCTTGACTAAATTGATTGATGATTAAATTAAAAGATGTTTCTTTTACTTCAACTTTTTCATTTGTCTAGAAATATGAGTTTGTTACAATGAAATACCACGCAGGACATCCCTTATCGGTTTATCTTACTAAGTCTGTTTATTACGTGTGTTTGCTACTTATAAACGGAAATCAAATTTTGTTTGTAGTTATTCGTTCACAGTAGGATATCACCTCGTAGAACTATCTAGAAATAGAATGTTCCATTATTGCTTGTGTTCGCAATATCAATCAACCTAACTATGCTACGAGCGCGCTATGCCGTAGCGCCGCTACGCGTAGCAATTGTTCATTCTTTGTTTATAGCGATTTGTGCTATATTTTCTGCGGTTCAATGTAGCGCTTAGCGCTGATTACAGAAGAAGCGAATCCATCGTGCTTGAAATGCGGTAACCAATACTGTGTTAAACACAAGTATTCATTATTTCTCAGTAGGACGTGTAACTGACATGTCGCAAACGTATAAATGCTCTTTATTTGATTGTTTTAAATATAGTTATAAAATAGCAATACTTTCAATGGCAATTAAGTTTTAATTGGATCCTAATTAAGAACGTTTGATTAAATTATTTCATTATATTATTTATTGTTCTAACGTTTAATGATATATTAGGTTTCCAGAATACTATTCACTATTACTATTAAAATTATTCTACTGTTATGC
The DNA here is from genome assembly GCA_018245675.1 of Agara michaeli. Lineage (NCBI taxonomy): Eukaryota > Metazoa > Arthropoda > Insecta > Lepidoptera > Hesperiidae > Agara > Agara michaeli. The sequence goes on from DWDX01000249.1 coordinate 12,768, forward strand.
AACCGGCTACAAGATCATTCGTCCCGAAACGATAATCCTTTAAATAACAATTACTTCTTAGTATAAGTAGAAATGAGCGGTGGCACTAGCTCGGACGACACGTCGGTCATATACAGCCTGCATTCTTACCTGTATATACATATAACAAGATACTCAATGAGGTATTGAGACCGTCTATTTATGAAGATGTACACAAAATCTACATAATACCACAGTTTCCCTCATTTCACGTAGTTGCCAACTGCTATAAATTTTATATCATACCCGGCGGGATATTAAAAATGTGTCGGGGAAAGTAGAACAAGTTCATGCTTCGCAACCTAGGTCTCGTTCTGACAGAGACCCCTGACATTATTGGGTTGAACTGGAACGCAACCTTGAGTCCGTTTTCTTAATATCTAGGATTACACGCAACTATTTACAATGAGCTCTTACGGCAGCTGAAATTTGGTTTTAACTTGGGTCAACCTAAACTGGTGCCTAAGCTTGTGACTTGGCAAGATTCGTTCTAAGTGTGACGCAATCCTGCGGTTTCCATGGCCCAGCAAACTTATTTAGCCATAGTAAGGGAATATGGGTATACAGACAACGTAGTAAGAACTAAATTCGTATGGTTCGAACGTTTGTTTACGGGAAATGTTTGCAGACACTATGGCTCGGCGTCGGCGACTGCTTGGCGGCGGCGACGGCGGAGATGAAGTCATTCGGGCGGTGCGAGAGACATTTCATTGAATTACCCGAACATCAATTCCAAAATTGAAATATGATAATTTGATGAAATTGATTTCGGTTAAGGTTAAACTAACGGTGTATAAAAAGCTATGATGGTATAATCTTACATAAGTCATCATTTCAGCCCAATGAAGTCCACTGCTGGACATAGGCCTCCCCCAAATCTCGCCATAACTCACGGTTGAGCTTTTTGGATCTACCGATTTCCTGCGGCTTTGACCAGGTCGTCGGTCCACCTAGCGGTCGGCCGGCCTACCCTGCGTCGTCCGGTGCGTGGTCGCCACTCGAGAACCTTTTTGCTCCAACGACCATCAGTTCTTCGGGCTATATGGCCTGCCCATTGCCACTTCAGTCTGCTAATTCGGAGAGCAATGTCGGTCACCTTCGTTCTTCTGCGAATTTCATCATTTCTGATTCGATCTCGCAGAGAAATTCCAAGCATTGCTCTCTCCATAGCTCGCTGAGTGATTTTAAGGCGATGGAAGAGGCCAATTGTAAGGGGCCACGTCTCGCATCCGTAGGTCATCACTGGCAACACGCACTGGTTGTAAACTTTAGTCTTCAAGGACTGCGGAATATTCGACGAGAAAATATTTCTAAGTTTCCCAAACGCTGCCCAGCCGAGCTGGATTCGTCGATTGATCTCTCTCTCGAAGTTGGACTTACCGAACTGGATAATTTGACCTAGATATACATATTCGTCAACAACTTCGAGAGTTGAGCCTCCAACAGCAATCGGTGCAGGTGAAACGTGGATATTCGCCATAACTTTTGTCTTCTCCATGTTCATCCTTAGCCCTACTTGCTGGGAAACTCTATGGAGGTCATCGAGCATGGCATTCAAATCCTCCAGCGTCTCCGCAATCACGACGATGTCGTCGGCAAACCGAAGATGAGTGATGTTTTCGCCATTGATGTTAATACCATATCCTTTCCAGTCCAGAAGCTTAAATGCATCTTCCAATGCAGCAGAGAACAGTTTCGGTGATATGACGTCCCCCTGTCTCACACCTCTTTGCAATTGGATATGCTTTGTGCTCTGGTCCTGTACTCGGATCGTCATAGTGGCGGAGTTATATAAACATTTTAACACATCGATATACCGGACATCGATGCGGCAACGCTGGAGGGCTCGAAGCACTGCCCACGTCTCGATCGAATCAAAGGCCTTTTCATAATCCACGTACGCGACGCATAGGGGCCGATTATATTCCTCTGTTTTCTGGATAATTTGGCGAAGCGTATATATGTGATCTATGGTGCAAAAGCCCTTACGGAAGCCGGCTTGTTCGGGGGGCTGGAAGTCGTCAAATTTGCCTCCGAGACGATTCGTAATAACTCTCGAAAACAGTTTATACACATGGCTCAAAAGCGTGATGGGTCTATAATTCTTAAGTAAAGTATTATCCCCTTTTTTGAAAAATAGCACCACCACGCCCCTGCTCCATGACTTTGGCGTGATTCCCTCGAGGATAACGGAATTAAAAAGCTTCTGAAGGGCCACCAGTACTGGTTTTCCGCCAGTTTTCAGAAGCTCGCTTGTTATTCCGTCTTCCCCTGGCGCCTTGTTGTTTTTTAGCTGTTTGAGAGCCATCTTAATCTCGTACAGGCTGACGTCCGGGATGTCATCGGTATGGTGTCGGGTGAGTTTGGCTCTTGGGTCTATGGCCAAACTCGAAACAGGTTTTTGTAATGACGTATACAGCTGTTGGTAGAACTTCTCGATCTCTCTCACCATGTCGGACTTGGAGGAAACAATTAACCCGCTGTCGGTCTTCAGCTTCCTCATTTGGCTTTGTCCAGCAGACAGATCTCGAGCGAAAACCTTTGTACCCTGGTTTCGCTCGATTGTCTGTTTGATGTAGTTGGTATTAAACAGACGAATGTCTTGCCTTATAGCCTTATAGATCCGTCGGTTGAGCTCACCATAAGTCGACATATCCACTGAAGACTGCAGTTTCATTTCCCGCCTTTCCGACATTAGTTTGCGAGTCGAGTCTGACAATTTTTGAGCTCTAGCCCGGCGGTGGCTTTGACAGTACTTAGAGCCTACCGCACGGATAGTTTCTACAAACCTGTCATTTATTTCGTTCACTGTTTCGCAATTTGTGAGGCATTGAAACTTATTATGGAGGTCGAGTTGAAACTTCTCCGGGGTCTGGATATTGGTAGCGTGCGGTCTAAGTGTAGATTTCAGCAGTCGCGACCTTTCATGTTTCACTTGGATATTCAATATGCCTCTAACAAGTCGGTGATCGCTTCCGGTTTTTATCCTATTGATCACTGAGACATCATTGAATATTTGTCGGTTCGTGGACATAATGTAGTCTATTTCGTTCTTTGTGGAACCGTCGGGACTTATCCAGGTCCATTTTCTGTGTAACTGCTTTTTGTAGTAGGAGTTCATCATGTAGAGTCCCTCTTTCTCCAAAAAGTCAGCCAGTTGCTGTCCCCGTGGGTTCCGTTGACCAATTCCAAACTGCCCTATTATCGACTCTCCATCGTTTCGTTTCCCTAGCTTTGCGTTAAAATCCCCCATCACAACCGTGAAATGAGTCTTCTGGCCATGTATAGCATTAGAAATGTCTTCATACATGGCCTCAATCTCGTCGTCGGAATGTGTCGACGTCGGCGCGTAAACCTGGATGACCTTCAGCGAATACCGTTTAGTAATTCTGAGTATCAGGTACGCCACTCTATTCGACACGCTTCCAATCGTTGTCACATTATTGATGAGGGATTTATGAACTATAAAACCAACACCACCCTGGGACAGATGTTCTCCCTCCCGGTGATATAGCAAGTTGCCGGATTTTAGGGTTTTTGTGTCTTCTCCGGCTCTGCGCACTTCCGACAGCCCAATGATATCCCACTTTAGCTTGCTAATCTCTTCTTCCAACTCTAATATTTTCTCGTCCGTTCTCAAGGTGCGAACGTTATAAGTTGCCAGGTACAGTCGTCGTGGTGTTTGGTAGCCGTATCTCTTCCGGAGATTCTTAGCACCCCCTGTTCCACTATCGTAATCGTGGCCGCTACCGTAGTCACCGATAGCGGAACTGCCGGGGACTGGGGGCCGTTTTATATGTGTTCGATCCATATTAGGGAGGGGGGGGGGGGGTTTGCCATAATCGCCACGCTTGGCAGTGCGGGTTGGCGATCGCAGATGCTTGTCTATATTGTACCAGTAATGCTGCTGCCCGTTACTGGCCTGATTTAATAGTCAAGCGGGAATGGTTATACCGCCATTTGTTCGGTCGCCATATCCTCGTTCGTCTGTCAGCAGGGTGCACCACGAGCAGGTGAGGTTGGCCTTTGGAGCATTGAGTTGTTGTTGCGCCCCCTTACACCCCATGAGCAAACTATTACAGATAAAAACCTTTCGTTAAGATTGTTAAACACTTAAACAATTTAAAATCTTTCCCACACAGCTGTAATTTTATCTCAATACCACAATGATATAGGTTTCTTATATAATTTTATTTCCGTTATTCTTTATTTCTGTTTGACAAAGTTGTTTCGGGCAAGTTTCTACCGTGTAACACATATTTGCATATAGGTACACATTTCACGGATATTGTGACCTTCATCATAGTAGTTATATCTAGCTTTTAGAAGTAACTAACTAACTTGGTATTTTTAAACATTTTTAGAAGTGCATGAATATAAAAAACATAAACAATCCCTTAAAATCTAAATGTAAAGTAATACATATTTACAATATTTACATAGACAAAAATAACAATACTTTCAATCAAATCCCAAAACAAGAGGCCATAAAATACGTCAAAGGCAGAGAACTATATGGAGCTGTCGTGTGATTTCCCCAGTGACGTCACACGAAAGTTGTCAAATTGGCTCTATCGTGTGACCTTGGCTTATTTAGAACGAAGAAATCTTTAAGTAGATTGTATAACACGGACTCCCGCCCAGCAGATGTATTAAGACACATGAGGGAATTTAAGGTTTCGCTACATGTAAGGTCCTGTGTTAGTTTAAAACAAACTTCTCCATCTCCATCCAAAGTTTTTATTTCCTTACTGAGACTAATTGCTGCCTTTTGCCAAAACATAAATACAAAACATCGTTATGACATATGAATATATTTGTTATTAATAATTCAAATAACATTACAAAGTATGTAAATTAACTTACAAATACCTAGTTAATTAATAATAAATATGAGCTTCATTGTAGGTGTAAATAAAATAATTAAATGGAGTAATTGAAGCGCACAACGCAGAGTGTTAAATGGAAATAATTGCACAAAATGAACGAACAAAATGACTACAGTAAACGGTTGGACGTAGGTATTAATGTGTGTAAATTATGGGAAATTTCAAAGCAAATTTAGTTGTTACTAATTTTTAAATGCATCCAGCTGTATCATTAAATTGTAAAAGCGGTCAATGTTGAACAAGTAAGTACATATTTTCTATAACATAATCATGACTAACACTTTGAATTGATGTGTGCAAAGTACAAAATTATGACTAAAATTGAAAGGAACTCAGCAAGTGAAGTTCAATGTCAATAATGTGACCAGCTTCATTAGACTTATATTCAATGAAATTATGTAGTTTAATAAAATTAAGACCTAGAGAAATGAAAAAAGATTGACGCTACATTATAAAATTATGAGGCCAAAGAACAGAACAAAATAAAATGATATCAAATGCAATTGTGCAAAACTGTATTGAAAAATAAATTAGTTAATAAATGACATTATTCGCCAATAATTTATCCATGCTGCGGTTTTAAATAGCCAACAGGGTTTTGACATTATTTATGATGTCAATATTATATATTTAAACGGCCCCATCGCACTGTCATCGCAGATTTACGTCTCTCCTCGTAAACCCAATAAGGATCGTTGGAACGTGGTACGGACGCAAATTCCCGTCTTCGGACTTTGTGAAATCTTAATTTAATTTACGAGAAAATAAAGGGAGGCTGCGTTAAACAGGAAGAATTTATAAGTGTTGAGAAACAATTCTCAGATGCTGGCGGCAAGTTCCCTAGAGATATTGCTCGCGACCTTGGCTCTAAGAATTCTTCCAGCGAGTGCGCGACGTTGTCTGAATAAACAAATCGGCGGGAATAAGAAACGGGTGGATTTTTTACTTCCACGCGAGGAGTATTGTTGTTCAGGAATTCTGTGTAAGTATTTCGTTGTGAACTAGTTCTGTATTTGGTGTGGAAGGCGTTATCTGTTGATAGTTTATGTTAAATGTTTATAGATTTTGCTTTTCGTACAAATAAAAGAGGAAAACAAATACAATAGCACTAATATATATATAACACTGAATTGATTTCAGATATGCCAGTTTATTTTAATTGAATTACTATTGGATTTTTCTAATTTAGAATTCTAGTAGTGACTCAGAGTCTGGATGTGTGCCCGGTGCATGGCAATAGGCTCACCACCTATTCCGTTGTGGGACTTAAAAACGTAACTGGTGAAATGTGGGGGTGTATTACACTCCTCTACCTACCCCTTAGGGGATTTCAGGCGTGATGTTACGTACGTACGTAAATTTTATTTATAATTTCGCGTTGGTAAGACACCAAAGCGATGGTAGAGAACCTAATAGTATGCCATATCTACACTAATATTATAAAGAGAAATGATTTGTTTGTATTGAATAAACCGACTACCGAACCGAAACTACTGAACCGATTTTCAAAATTCTTTCACCGATACAAAGCGACATTATCAGCGGGTAACTAAAGATATATTTTATTTCCGAACAAATTAGGGATCCTCATGAAAATTACAACAATGTAAACCGAGGGAGCGAAGCCAATGAAAGTCAGTTTCCGGCGTGCGCTGCGAAAACTAGGCGGTTGGTTGGGAACTAAGGTTGTAAGAGCAACATAAAGTCTTTTTCTATCCCGAGATCCTCACGGGATCAAAATCTTTGAATTGTAAATTGCTTTGAATTTGTCCGATGTGAAGTTGTTTCATTATTAATATTAATACGTATGAACGTTAATGCGGACGCTTCATAGATCTTTCATCGCACATCGATTTCTCATAACAAATCGATTAAAAAGAATTAGCGTAAGTACTTCATATACGTATCATATTGTAACCATCACTATCACTACATAGTATAAAACAAAGCCGCTTACCGCTGTCTGTCCCTATGTGCCTATGTATGCTTAGATCTTTAAAACTACGCAACGGATTTTGATGCGGTTTTTTTAATGTATAGAGTGATTCGAGAGGAAGGTTTATATACATAATAACATCCATTATAAAGCAGAGAAATACTGTTATTTTTGAGGTTTCCAATGCGATGTCTTAAATAATTAATTTATTTTGCGGCGAGGGCGGGGCGAAGTCGCGGGCGAAAGCTAGTTTGTTATAAAGATCCGACGATATGATATATGCGTTCATGCATTCTCACCTCGCTATGAACGTAATTACATGGATTTACAAATTTGAATACTTGATTGTAATCTCGATGAAAAATATGGGATCCGATTCCCGTGAACGATGAGGGTACCCGACGTTTTATGTTCGAGAATTGATTTTTAAATTAGCGTTGTGCAAGACGCTATTAATGATCCAGTTGCATAAATGTTAACGTAACGTAAACTGAGTCCAGTAGCGTATTAGCATACTGATTTAATTATACTGTGATTATAGCTATGAATGATATCTATTCTTTTTAATTATATTTAAGAGGTGAAATTTCACACAGTATCAGCGATATGAGTAATCGTGCGCGTTTATAATGAAGTTAACGACAGCCGCTCGCAAAACTCGATTTCGCAAGATATTAAAGATAAAATAGAATTTTAGTGCGTTTTATTTTAATGGAACATTAATAAATTACGAGTATATCATTGAACACACTACTACACTACAGTGTACTACACTCCTCTGCCTACCCCTTAAGAGGATTTCAGGCGAGATGTTACGTTAGTATATCATTGAATATCGTTACGATCAAGGATTTTTGACAATTTAAAATTAGTTTCACCACCTATTCCATAGTGGGACTTAAACGTGACTGGTGAATTGTGGGGGTGTACTACACTCCTCTGCCTACCCCTTAGGGGATTACAGGCGTGATGTTACGTATCTTCTATGCAACGGTCATTACGGTTCATTTGTTCCCTGGCATATTCATACAGTACCGCACGCTGCGCCTCTAACCGCGAGCGCGAGAACTAAGGGGAACGGGGACTGCTTCCCAACCCCGGCAGGACACAAAGGGTCGGTTGCCATGGTAACAATAATAATAATAATAATTAATGATAAATCGAGACACGACTATCCGATTCCAAATTGGGCAATTCAATGTCTGTCTGTGTTATGGTAACCGGGCAGCTGATAAACATACACATAATAACAGACACACGAACGCGATATGATACTTATTAAATACTAGCTGTGCCCGCGACTTCGTCCGCGTTATTTTATATAATTCCGAAATAAAAGAGTCCTAAGTTACTCCTTAGCACATCGGCTATCTGCCAGCGAAAATCCCGTCGAAATCGGCCCAGCCGTTCCAGAGATTAGCCGAAACAAACAGACAGACAGACAAAAATTGTAAAAAATGTTATTTTGGTCTATATACCGTGTATACCATACATATGCACTTAGTGAAAAGCGGTTATTTTAATATTACAAACAGACACTCCAATTTTATTTATACGTATAGATAGATATTTTCATGGCGACCACAGTGGCTTACTACGAACATCTCGTCTATGTTGTGGTGGGAATGCCTTTACTACGCCGCTGTCCCGCTATGGCCTCCTCAGAGTACACCAGTCCCACCAGCTCTTTCGGGAACGGACGGGAATTAGGCGATCGAACATTTAGTACATGGATTGGTACGCTCTCAATATTCTACAATCCTTCCAGCGTCAAACAGAGCACTCGCGCGTTGGTGTAACGGGATACAACTAACACGCGACAGCTTAGTGGTTAGTGCACATGGCCGCAGAACCGGAGGTCGTGAGTTCTATTCCCAACTAAGACAAATGATCGAGTAGATACTTATTCTGCGTGTAGCTACAAAACTATCTATTAGTTTGTATTTGTAAATGTATGAGTTTTCTAACTTTACGGTTACCATAACACAGGCTATCCTTAATTTGGGTTTAAATGGCTTTGAGCAAAGTTGAAGATATTATTATTATGGTAATTATCATTGATAAATACGCCATCAGCTTTATAGAAGAAAAATGGGAAAGCTTTACTGATCAAAAATCAAATTAATTTATTACCTACTTTACTTCTAAATAGATAGCACTTCCACGATACAATAATTTTAATATTAACTTAACTTTTGAAACATTAATGCATATCAGCTATAGCTAATCCCATTCAGTCCAAATAAAGATTACGATTGTCATTATCACAAAAGTGTTTTGTTTATTTACAATTGCCCCACTTTATCCACATTCAAGGTTTTTTATTTAAAGTAACAGACGAAGAAACATGGTGAAGAATTCCTTACTCGCGGGAGAAATTAGTCCTCAGTTACGGCACGTAAAACTGGGTACAGTTATGAAGTCAATTTATTAATTAAGTTAAGATTAAGTTTATTTTAAAATTACACAAGCACTGCATTATCATTGTGCACGAACAAAGTACGAAAGCAAAAACAAAACCCAAGTTCCATACGACAAGGATTCATGCAAATCCGTAAGAGGTCGCCTGTATACTCCATCTGAACCTACCAATGCATGTATACCTATTATACTAACATGAATAAAACACCGAAACGGAAACAATAAAGAAAGTGTCCACAGAGTAAAAACCACTCACCAATCCTATCAGATGTAGCGAGACGACAATGAACTTGACTCTGGACTAATTGGTATCGTGCAGGGGACCAATACCGGCACCAATTTCACTCGTACCAAACTTTAACACAACACAGGACCCGCTGCAAAAGGTGCAGTGCGAAAAAAATAAAACAACTTCACTTCCTTCCAACGGAGAAACCTCACATAAACATCGCGCGACGAACTAGTAGCACTGTCGTGGTTCAATTTTGGTATTGTTACCGATAGTTTGGGTGGCGTTTTGTTGGGGAGGAAAAAAAAGGATCGATGTTGTGCCGGTATCGTGTTCGGACACCGCGAGTGCGCGGGCGCGGGCCTGTCTGGACTAAAACTGATCTAACCGGTATGAAGTCGCCGCGTACGAGAACGTGATTGCTCGATCAGCCGCGGCGCGAACTGCGGCTCACTTCACGCGCGATACGTTTTAAAACATAGCGACCGCACCGCGACTTTACGATAACGCAAACGCTTATAAGTTTCATTTCTATAAACTCTAACTGGATTTCTGTTATTTTCAAATTTCTATCAACTTCCAATAGGACTCTAACACAATGACTGTAATAAAAATATCCAACTGAATCATATTACAGTAGCTTAATTGCAAGTACGTTAGGAAAATAAATGAAACTATAATAATAACTATATACAATAAATACATAAGTAAATGAAACAAATGTCGACGTTATCGCTGATAACGATTTCTGTTAGACAAGCAAAGAAATATTTGAATTCTAAACAGGTACACATACATACATAAGTGACGTTAACTTAGTGTTTGATATTCAGAAGACCATAATAAATATAGAGAAAAGATACGAACTAGAAAAGGTACACAAATTCCTTTAAATGCTTGATGTCGAGGCACAAACAAAATGTTTCCCATAAACTACGAATTAACGTAAGTGTAGATCGATTTTAGATAAACAATTCTTAAAGAATTCTCATTTTATTTAGTGTACTGAATAAATAACACTTCTGTGCGCGTAAAGTCAGATACAAAAGCTTGGTCTGGAAAGTTTGGAGTTGAGCTTTAGGACGCGATCTCCGATTGCTTCGATACTAAGCTTTCAGAGGGCCAGGAATGCGTCGAACGGTGAAATATGAGCGGGCTACGTCGTAAATATCAAACATGCGAGCAATATTCTGATCCCATAATCATTATTCAAAACTCTTTCATAATAATTCTTTGTTTGGACAAGAGATTGTTTATTATCAGATTAAATGCACTTAAATTACTGCTATCGAATTGTTGTAAATATTAAGGATATTTGCAAAAATCTTTTTTTTAATTATCAAAAAAATGTATTGTGTTCTGTCTCTTGCGAGTTTGCGAACGACATATTAGTCTACAAACCGATGTAAATATATAATGACAAAAATTTGCAAAATAACGCCAGATATACAAACGATATTCTTTAAATATATGTACCTATTGTCAATTTTTGATCAGAGTTCTATTTTTTTTACTTTTTATACTTAAATAATAAGTTTAATTCAAGGAAAGTGATATGGAAGCTTTGCACTAAGGTTACACTACGCTTAGCTATTCAAGAGCTACGAGTAGGTGGTGCCCTGTTAAACAACAAATCCTTCTTCAGATTGGCGCCACACGCTTTAGGAAACTTTCTGGAGAATTCTATTAATATCATCTAACCAGAATCTTCTCAAAGTACCATTCAATACTGTTATCAACCTCATCAACCTTTCTTGTTGTTTCACTGTTATATACAGGTCTACGCACATAAGATTTACCTACCATAGACAACACCTAATTATAGAGGTAAGTATAGCATAGCGTCATATAGTAGAGTATATGTTATCTGTAGGTCGCTCAGACACTTCACTAATAAGTTACTCTGTCTCCGATTACATGATAGGCTCAAGTCATTAATTATAGCGAATAGGAAGTAACTTGAACAATGGAGACATTATTTTAATTAAACTATTGCCATAAGCCTTTACGTTATATAAATAAATAATTACTATCTTATTCGCTAATTACTTTTCAATTATTATGCAAATATACCAGTTCATGACAACTTTAACTTAATCGATAAGTCTGTGTACAATTTATTAGATATACATATACACGTATACCAATATTCATCGAAATATTTTTTTAATCCTATATTGTGAGTTTATACAATGTATGTTGTGTATGGCTGTACAATGTTTTCGCGATGGCAACATCAGGAAACAGTGAAGACGCATTACAAAAGCTGCTGTGTAATAGGACGAACTGACCATGATATGGTCATGACGCCAGGACCTAGCTCTGTAGGGACGATTACGGATAGAGAGAGCTAGACTTCTGTGCTGCAACTGGAGGAATTCTGGTGCATTCTGCATACAGATATGGCCTTATAAAAGGTTGCAGTTAGCTTATAGTGTTGTAACCGTCCAAATTACTCTCACCACCACGAAATACGCTAGGATTAGACAGTTTTCACTGAACTGTATGTGCCACGCCATCTGTCGAACTTTGAGGGTAACGCTATAAAGCAATTTTTTTTTAATCGTATTCAGCCTGCTGGAAAACATAAACGTTCAGAAATGGACCACGCAAGCCTGTTCACTTTTACCATGAAAATTCCTAATTAAATGATTGTAATCATTATTATTCAATTTCAATTGTGTTATTTTATTACCACACAATTATAATATTAAATCTGCATGAGTGAAACAATATGACCCACCTAACCCCGTGACATTCAAATAATTCGGCACGGCAAGTGTGATCAATAAACCGGTTATTATTTTTGTGTTGTGTAGGAGTTACCTATGCTCCAGAATATCTTACATTTGGAGCGACGCCAAAGCTCCTTGCATGCGGGCACCCCGGTGATTTGGGGATTTTGATGCAAATGCGTCCTATAATTTAATGGTAACAAAAATACACAACATTTTCTACATTTGATTTATTTTCGGAACGGCCGAAAATACATTATAGAGAAATATTTTATAAATTCATCGCCTACAGATCAGGTTATTATAATTAAGCAACAACACCCATTTCTCATAGGGGTAGGTTTCATTTTCACCAGCTATGGTCTTCTCTGACCTCCTTCGTTTGTTGAAATGGTCTTCCTTTCATATCCATCGTAGCGATGCGGCTCTCCGCAGTCCACTTCTCGCGTCAATGGAGTTTCGAGCCACGTCGCTGTTACTACAGCTTTTTAAGTATCACTATATCGTTCCCACCAGTGGTTGAGATATAAATTTGAGTGCTTTGATGTTAATAATCAATAGTATTAGTAGAAAAAGACATTCTGATGCAGCGTGTTTGGAATGAAGCGCACAGAAAAGAGGTAATTTTAAACACACACATTTTAAACACAAATTAATATGTCTGAAAGAGTAAAATCACTGACCTACTCGGATATTAACTCGCAGCTTAAATCACTGAGCCAAAAGAATCCTGATATTTTGCACGATGTCTCTTTACATGGCTTAAGTGTGGTGGTGATACGACCTTAAGAAAGTGTCTGGGAGTGGTTGGACGCGGAGTGCTGAGTACCGCGTCTCGGGGGAGGCCTATCTCCAGCAGTGGAAGGACATAGGCTGATGTCGACGATAGCATAAGTAATGACCGACCGAAAGTTCGGTTTCGGTTTCGGCCAGTTTTCCGTTTCCACCAGACCACTGTTTTGTTCCGACCACTGTTTATGACATTATAAAATGAAAATAAAATATTTAGAAATTTTCAATACCTATAACTTAAGTGAGTTTCGGTTTCGGTATCGGCCGAAACTGAGATCGAGGCCGAAAGTTCGGTTTCGGTCGAAAAAAAACCGTTTCGGTCGATCTCTAAGCATAAGTGAGCAGCAAAAAAGGAATTTCGCAAATTCCACACCTAAGAGATATAATAGTTTTAGAACGACTGAATGAAAATTACGTCAACTTGAATGTTAGCAGTCGTGCAACATTGGTAGGAACAATGCAATTACACTCTATTAGAAGAAACTCCGCCCTAACGAGGGCAGAGTGTGTGTTTAACCTATAAAATAATAAATCTACTGCAGGGCCCGTTCAATCAGCAATAAATTACGCCAATCGAGATAAAGATAGTAATCGGGTCAAACGCTTAAACTGCTCGTAATTATTTTTCTTCCGGTAACCGAGTTGATTTATCTTGCCGCTTGATTCTGGTTTCCGATAATTGGATCTATTTTAGGGCAATACGGTTTAGAGTACGCGCAATGACTAGTGTTGGTGCAGTGGTTGGTGAACCCGGCTGTTGCTCCGAAGGTTGTGGGTTCACATCCCATTCGCAAAAATTATTTTTGTGACGCTCACGAGTTTTGTGAGTGTAAAAGTAGTTCTCTAATTTTTTTTAAATATGTCTAAGTTGTCCTTAGCTGTTGTTATTAAAAATAATAATAATAATGCTGTATAAATAAATGTAATACTAACTGTGTAAATATTAAACGTAGACAATATTATTTTACAAAAAAACATTTCTAGGAACCACATAACCAATAAAATCGTATACACTTTTCCAACAGCTGTTATCTTGTTGACCGATAAAAGAGCGATATGATATATCTCGGTAATCGTTAAGGATAGGCGAATACTTGACACTAACGTCGGCCTGGCGGACGATCGCGAAAATGAAATGCAATGTCATTGCATTGCGAAATCAAAAATAAAAGTGAAAGTCAAGTTGTTTTATTCGTAATAAATTGTATGCATTTAATGTAGATCATACGTGGAGTATTTACCCTTTTAGACGCCCCTTAAGGTACCGCTTCGAGCATCGAATTTAGGAGCCTTCAAACTATTTGAAGTGTCTGACTTCCAAATCGACCAATTTTCATATAATCTTTCTTCTATTTCTCGAATTTTTTTTCTATATACTCACTTACGCTGTATATAGAACTTATGTGCAAAATTTGAGGATTCTAAGTCAATCACCTTCCTCTTTATTTACATACTTATATAATATACTCTTTGAGCCTTTCATATTTTAGTGGTGTGCATTAAAAAAAAAGCTATAACCAGACAATTATAGAAAACAAAATTAATTCATTGATAATTAATTACAGCAGTTTCAAAAAACCATTTCATTTTCTGTAATGATATACATATTTAGCACTCCGTGTTTCCCGCCGTTAGGGACATGGCGTGTCAGTATAAAGTTAATAACAATGATAACTTCATTCTAAACGTATCGATCACCAGCTGTAAGTTAAATTAGAACGTCAGCAAACACTTCAGCGTCGGCAAAAAAATGTCTGGTAACATTTTAGCAAATCCAAAATACAGTTAACAGGAAAATCAACTTGTAATTACATGACCACTAATAGGATTACATCGGTCTTGATGGACACTCGATAGGTCACTTTCAAATTGTGCTTGTATAACAGTATCAATAGGTGTCTAAGCTGTGCATAAATGTTGTTACGCGTATTTTTCACTTCACTACGGTTAGGCATATAGAGCATATCCAAAAGCTAAATTTGTGTAAACCTTCTAGTTTCATCTCTTCTCTCTCCTCTCCTCTCCTCTCGTGTCGTCTCCTCTCCTCTCCTCTCCTCTCCTCTCCTCTCCTCTGCTCTCCTCTCCTAGCCTCTCCTAGCCTCTCTTAGTTTCATCAAAGTCTTCTAAACTAGTTTATTAAAATTTAATATACACGTCACAGTAGGTAAATTATATTTATCTTATTTTACAACATTGAATTAATTATATTTTCACTCGTTTAATTAATTTGACCAATAAATTTGCCTAGTTACATATTTCATAAATTCTATGTATTTTCGTTATGAATATTAATTTTATATAATATACTTTATAGAGTTCGGTAAAATATATAACTATCGGCGGGGCGGGTGCAGCAGCCTGCAGGGACCGTTACAGAATAACTTAATATGCACTTATTATCTTCCATTTACTTTTTCTAATGTTAGACAAAATACGAACACAATTATTTAAAATGTAAAATAATAGTTAACAAGCGTCTAAAATCAATGATCAACACTGATCAAACCCAAGACAACATTGTTGCTTCAAGCTGTGACAAAAAATATATTTTCAATAACAATGACTGTGCAACAATTCGATTTAACGCATTCTCAGAATCATGGGTCCGTATATCCTGTAATACGATTGGTCCGGCAGGTAGGAGGCCGTAGGTATATCCCGTAAACAAATGCTATCAATTTTCGATCATATATCTATAGGTATTCAAAGATCATATTAGTCAGAACACTTATATGTCTTTTATCGATTAATTGAACCACATTAATACTGAAATACAAAGTTATGCCCGTAATGCTGTCTAAAGCGATTATTTAATTAGAACGTGTTTTCCCGTAGCAATGCAATTTTTTTCTTTAAAAAAGTAGCCTATTTTACCGTTGATTCTAAAAAAATGTAGTTTAAAAAACTAAAACAACACGCTTTTGTTGCAATTCAAACTAAAAAGTAGAAAATAATAATTTTACAAATAATAAAAATGTAAATAGGAAATTATAATATTTCCTAGCTATGCACGTTAAAATATTGTTAACAAGCTATCATTTTTTTAATTTCTAAACCTAACCTTTACCGTCACATAGCTGACAGCAGTACTTTTGTATCTGTATATGTCAATATCTTAAGTTTGCAACTGTCGGAATCTGAACTGTCTAATTGTTTACAGTTTATGTTACGCATCAGGCGTTACTGAAATAAGTTGTTAGATATATTGATAGCATTAATTTAAAATCAGCGTGAAATATTTTTATGTAGTTAATTTAATTCATCCGCAGTCTTTTTAATCGTATTTTCGAGTATAATTCAACTCTAACATAGAATACTGACTTTTAAAACAACAGTTATTTTAGGTGTGGCATACTTAGGTACCTGTAGATAAAAATTCACTTACAAGTCTACCGGTGATAAAGATATTGTGAATTTCATGAAACTATAATTAACGAGTAAAATACAGAAGACACTTTTACGAAAAGCTTGTTAAAGTAGTGTTGAAAGAATGCCAGTGTTAGAATCATGTTGGTCTCCTTGCATTTGGTCTTCCAATGTGAAAACCGGCAGCCGGGCGGTGGCAGCTTACTCTGCTGCGATAAGCCTGGTGCTGATTACCTTTATTGCGTATCAAATGGACGGCGGAGATTCCACACAGCTATGGAATCCGCTCTTCGAAGCTGACGTTAGGGGTTGTAAGTATCAAATGTTATTTCGTACAAAACGCTTTCCACTAGGCTTTAGTCCAGTTATAGGTTAATCCTATCTGTTATAGTGTAGTTAACTATTTGTCTGTGTATATCCAATAAATTTTTCCTTTAATTTGACTTTATTTCGTAATCAATTTCAACTCTTTTCTCATTCCAGCTCTTCAAGTGTTCGGCATAATTTTCATCATCATTCTAGCAACACTCATCATATCGTCAGGACTTATGGTAAGATATCTTTATTATGGCACTACAAAGTTTATTAGGAAGGCACACATTAGTGAATGCCTTTGTTCAGTTGAACTACAAGTTTCTGATGTGATGTGAAATTTTATGCTCTTACTTTCAGCTAATTGGAATTAACATATGGATGCGAGGCTTGTTGCTGCCCTGGCTGATAACCATGGGGCTCATAATACTGTTCCAACTTCTATTCGGGCTTTGGTTGATCGGAGGATATTACATTTATGTGAGTATAATATTAGTTTGAACTCTTTTGAGTATATCAAAAAGATTGAAGTGTTTCGGCAAGAGGAGCACAGGTCGCCCTTCCAGGTGGTTTGATATTCTGAAGACAACGGCGGGATACCACTGCATTCAGAAGGCCTAGGACCGGGTGGTGTAGTACCGTTTGGAGGAGACCTTCGTCCGCCAGTGGACTTGCAAAGGCTGATGAATGGAATGGTTGGATGGAGTAAAATATCTACTCTCTTGATATACTAAATACTAATACTTGTACTTCATTGTCCATCAGAATACCTTGCCACAATAAAAATCTTGCTTATAGTCATTCACCAAACTAGAGTAGTCTTGTACATATGTTGCTGCGAACAAAAGTTCTGTCAAAGTCAAAGTTCAATACATATTCTATTAAAGGTTGTCTGACAGAGATAGATGCATATCTAAATTAAATCTTCTTGTTATTTTTATTCTTTTATTTCTTTCTTTAATTCATTGATTTGCTAGACATTTATTTTACTACATTGACTTGTTATCCCTATTTTATTTCTTTTTTGTATCTTTTCATGTTTTAATTTGTATTTCAGTATCTAAATGTAATCTTAGGGTTCATTAGTGTAATTGGAGAAATCCGTTGTAATGGACAAAATGAATAAATAGATAAATATCATTTTTTTGTATCAAATAATATAACACTATAATTATATCGTAAGACTGACTAAGAGTGTTCTTTATGCACAATAAACACTTTAATATTATTATTAAAATTGTGCTCCTGAACAATTACAGCTGGATGCGACATTCGCTGCCTTCATAGACTTTCTCTGGATGTCATACAATGTAAGTAGCAGTGGTTTGTTACATATCTATCTTATAGTGGAATACGCTCGCGTTTGATTGAGAGATCACCAGATGGTAGGCATGGTGCAGTCTAAGATGTAATATGCTCGCCTATACAGTCTTGTGTCGATGAACGCACGTTGTATGTTAACATTTATTTCTGTATCCCTTCACATTTCGATACGTTTGCTACACATTTCATTCGGAATATTGATAGTCTCTATATCTTTGCATATCTTGTGAGGTGTGTCGAGTCTACCGATCCGCACTCGGCCAGCGCGGTAGGCTATGGCCTAAATCCCTTTCACCATGAGAGGAGACCCGGTCCAGCAGTCGACCAACAAGAGGGTCAGAAAATAAAAAGATTCTTTGGATACCTACCTCTATATGTACATCAATCACTATATATTGCTATAGCTATTTATCGCAACATAATTTCAATTAATTATCGCATCTAGAACAAACTGGTATTTTAGTGACACCAAAGGAGAGAAGTTAAAGCATTCTATCAAATCTATTTACGTTTCGAAAACTGCCACGAATCAAAATATTCTTTTCTACATGAACTGATTTAATTGTGTTGCTTCGTACTAGATATACTCGTTATAGGAAAATTTCTTTTTATTTTCTGACACTTCTTTCTTACTGGGAATTAATCTGCCTTATATATTTGCAAAGCTTAGACCTCGTTGGTCGGGCGGTTGCTAGCGCGACTGCCGATCGGGAGGTCCTGGGTTCAAATCCCGGGTTGGGTACTGCTG
>DWDX01000250.1:0-31514 GCA_018245675.1 Agara michaeli
ACTTGGCCTTGTCTGACCAAGGTATCGGCTTATTGAAAAGATGAATGGGTCTGGGGATGCGTCGTTCTTTATGGACTCTGTACCGATTCCTAGAGAAGTGGACAGCTGCGCTTTTGTCGGGGTTGACATTGATGAATGATATAAAGGTAACTACTGAGAATTAGGCAAAAACAGATAGGGCTGCAGAAGGCTATAATAGCGAGGTTTAGTCGCGCGCGAGATCTAACGGAATTACATATTTTGTCTATCATGGAACCGCGGGTGCTTTTAATTTTTAATGTGCATTTACCCTCACCAGCCCGCCTCCACTGTTTTTTACCATTTTTACATTGTTCGCCAACAGATGGCACTACGTGGTGCATTTATACAATTGATAGTCACGTTATACGTCGTTAACACAAGGAATGAATATAAAATATCACATCATTATTATTTAATAAACATATACATCTCACCAATTGAATCTGTAAGCAACATTGTTATTAATTGATATTACTCGTAAGCCCGGTCTAATCAACATTGAGAATTCTCCACGCTCCAGCAGAGTCGCCTTCGCCTCACTCGTGAGATAAAAATCCCATTTATCTGCCAAAGCTTTATAAAGCCAAGCAGTACTTAACTTTTCATCTTTTACTGATGGAGGTGCAAATCTAAAAATAATAATTAATATATTCCTGTCTTGTTGCGATATATTATTGAATCTGTTATTTATTTAATAAATACAGTATGTATGTACTATACGTTACATTAAGTTGATTTTTATGAGTTTTAGGACTTTAGAAACAGTTGATAGGAGAAGTTGAAAAGAGAGCACAACACAATCATAAATACGTTTCGAAATTGTCTATCTTGGTGCACGGTAACTTACCAAGATCTATTGCTTCAAGCAAAGATAAGGCACTTTTGCAACAGAGTTGACAGATATTACTTTAACCTGTTTATTTTTTGAAAAGATGTATGTTTTCGTTTAGCTGACATACCATACATCAATATTTGTGTCTATTAATTGTGAAAACTTACTGATTAGTAGGTTGAGATTCATGGTTTCCAATAGCGGGTACGACTAAGATGTCGTCTCCGAACGATTTTCGCATCTTGTCGATAATGTAAGCGTTGACTTCATTGATCATATCATAAGTTGTCTCCCATATGTGATGGTCGATGCTGTCTCCTATGTAGTACACGACGTCAATGTTCTAGAATCCGGATGTTTACATTTCAACATGCCGCTACATCGGTAAAGAAAAATATCGCAAGGAAACCTACGCTCTCAAGAGTTCTTCATAATATTATATGTCATGTGTGAAATTTACCATCCAACACTTGTATATATTATATGTGCACATAGAGTTAAAGTTGTAAAATGTAACTTCTTACATTAATGAATAATATTTATTTAATTACTAAATAAGGACCAAATTTAGATGAAGCATAGAAGATAAGAATGTTTTCCTACATTCGAGCCAACGGGACGGATAGTACTTAACAAAACTATCATAATACCTGGTGCTTAGCAACAGTTTCGATAACGTCATCATAAGCCCAACGGGGTGAATCGCAGTCTCGGTAATCGCCCCAATAACCGGCCGGTTCTGAATTTCTCGCACTTTGAGTGATTCGTGGCGATCTGTTTCGCATTTCGCGAAATACGGGCGCTAAATCCAAATTCAACTTGACTTCATCATTTTCTCTAATGATACTCTTTTGGATAATATCATCATCTATTGTCGGTATAATTTCGGTCTGTTCACGTGGTGTTTGCCCCTTCCTGCAACATGTGGGCTCGCCACAATCGGCTACGCCAAAGGGTTCATAGTACGGATCTATATGACCATCCGTTAGAATAACTGCTCTAAGTGGAGTCGAGGTGTTATTCCGATCCTGGATTTGAACATATACCAATATTAATATCAGGCTATATGAGGGGTTGGCGATGATCTCGATACCCCTCGTTGTAAAGTAATAATAATTGAACGTAATTAGTGCCCGTTAACATTACTTGTTTATCTTTAAAATTAGAATAGTAATGTATGTCATGATCACAAGTTAAAATAATGTGTAGATAGGAGAGTTGCAGTAGAAACTATCAATGATAATTTAATTAGTGCCTACAAGCTGATATTGTAAATGATTTATTTTAATATTTCACTTATTTCTAATTAGATATTTAACAATCATACTATAAGTTGCATTGTGATTAACTTACTTCAGGAATGTCAACTGGAGCTGGGAGCTCTACTTTCCACTCAAATCTCGGGTCATCGTGCGGGCAGTTCGAGGTAGCGGCCGTTTGTAACACTAGTGCGCAGAAGGCCGATGGAGTCGCTTCAGGGCTATTTCGTATTATATAGTTAAATATAGGCTAAAATAAAATATATTTATTGACATTTCTAACATTACAGAAAAAGTATTAAACTTATTTCACCCACTGTTAATAGAAAAGAAATTGTTACTATCCTTATGGTCAGTTTCCCTGATAATTACGAGAACGCGATAAAGTTACACATTGGCATCGTTAAAATTTATCGTCTCGTAAAATTTGAACTGTTTAAATATAAATTCCTACATTCTTTAACGTACACATTTCTATTATAGTTCTCATGTTCTTACACTTAATAATGCGCATAAGGCATGATGTACAAACCTACTTGATAATACTATATGATTCTAGGTATCCAGGTCGCTTGTATGTGCCTAGTATCAAGCATACATATAGAAACATTACAATTTTCTAAATTGTCTAAAAAACGTAACCTAGGAAATCTATAAAGTACTTACCAAGTTAAGCTTAATTACGCCCTGACAAACATTTTCACTTTCGATACCCAGCGTTGTACACAGTATTGTGATGGCATCGATTAAATCGTTATCACTCTGTCCACCTTGAACTGCTTCGAAAAGTGCCCAAAGTGCACTCCGACATACAAGGCAATCGAGAGTCTGAAAATTCATGTTACGTTGCGTCTACTCGCTACTTACTCTCAGTTTGCTTGCATCTCGATACTTGACTAGAATTAGCTGCAGTTAGCGAGACAGAAAAATTATATATAAATAGATTCTACATTTCCATGAGCATATTTGAGAAAAGTGCGTTTATAGGTGGGTATTTATCGATCGTGTTTTGCTCAACGGGTCCAAATCATGAATTATCTTCGTAAATAAATACTTAATTCTAATCAATAATTATCAAGGCGTATCAGCGTGTTAATCACTCTGTTAACAATTGTATATCTATTAAATTATTGTATAGGTAGGTGAATGTATAAAATTTGGAAAAAGCAAATCCATTAGTGGAATAAAAATGGTTATAAGCAGATAATTGTTAAAAATCAATTCCTTATTGTACATTTTTTACATCATGTTTACTACGGTGTTCTGTATGTTCGATACCATTTCTCAACTTGCATGCCGTAACATACGGGAGGATAGTGACTCAATTAATACATTTTCTAATACAACAGTAGGTTCCTACTTAATTTTTATATTACCTACTTATGTACCTTAGGCTGAACTGATCATTGATAAATAAATTATACCGCAGTACCTGCATACAGAATTATAGTCTGTACTCACCGTTCTAGCCTCTGTATAATAACTGTCTTGTCTGTAATACGAAGACCTGCGTAAGATTTCAAATGCATCTTGTAACTTTGTATTTTCCTCGTCGTTCAGTTCTTTTTTTATGAACTTAAGAAAATAGTCGCCTAGTTCGTCTAAAAATAATTCAATGGGTATTTTATTAATATAGCTAAGAATTTGAAGTACGGTGGAGAAATTTGCGACGGGTCTGTAGCATCACCATATTTATATCAGTCCTTTGTGCAAATTAATTCAGATCAGAGGATTTTGACAATGTATTGCTGTATGGAACTGTTTATGGCCCTCAGCTATTTGACATTTTCATCAGTCACTAACAGGTATATTTAGAGAATAACTGAATTATTCCATCCCTTTATCTAGCAAACGACAAATAATCGAAATGCTTCATTTCTACACGAAAATATTTAAAGTACTTTGGAGGATACTGACATACATAATGTGCCTAGGTGTCAAATTTTCCTTCAAACGTTTGCATGTACCTACTTATATAAGATGCATCCAACAATTCTAGTCATAATTGCGGCCGTTCGAGTCGTAATATAATTACTGCATTATATTTCAGTTTATTTTATAAAGGCGAACCTAATTGTAACAATGGTCACAATAATTATAAAAATATGAAAAAAATTAGGTATGGTAATACATTCCACTGTATAGTTGAAACTATTCTGATTGTAGTGTAATTAAACCAGGAATGTTATTACTTATACTTGAGATGGTCATTGTGCTCGAGCATTTAATAATGGGAATATAAAAAATCTCCGATTAAAGCAAACATATGTAATATACCTAACCTTTTCGACATCTTGCCTTTCTGCAACAGTTATACTTAATATGATAGCACTAAATTTATGTATTAGTCTCACAATCGCTTCTTAAATTTATAATCTAGGTTTCGACCCACCCTAGTAGACTTTAACAACGTCTGTATCGGGACTTCGGGATACAATTTAACTTAACTCTTACAAACACAGGTCTTGTTTGGCAGTATTTCAATATAGCAGCTATTTAATATACCAGCTAGAAAGAGGAGGAAAATAAATAGGTAACATACTTTTGATCAAAATAAGCAAAAATGTGTTCACTATTTACATACTAACACTACCAGTTTTTTTTTACAAAATTGACGAGTGAATCGATAATTTTTGATAAGTTGTAAAAATCCAAGAGCGCTACATAATAAATAAAATATGATACGATATCTATCTCACCTGAGGATAACAATTGTGTCGCAAGAGCGGAGCCCAGTATGACGAGTATTACAAACACTTTCATCTTGATCGTCGGATAGTCTAAGAGTGAACGATAAAAGCACTTCTACTATATTTATGTATTGATTTTAAATGTTTTATAAAGAATTGAAAAGAGCTCAGAATATACCGATAGCTATGCTATACGAATGAACCGGTGAAACATATTTAATTGGAAATTAAGTGTATCGCTGCGGGCGGCTCGAAACCATATCCACAATAATTTAGAATTCTTATCTTTTATGGCTATATCGCTCTTCTAAATCCCTCCGATAATTAATCAAAATCCGATAATTAATTAATCTTATAATTTAAAATATGTTTTGCGCGGGTAGCGTGAGAAATACGTCAAATTCACGTACGTGTTTTAGATGAACAGATACGAATAATAGGTTACATTCACTCCGTTTTTGCACATGCCTTACTCGACTAATAAATACGCTATAAAATAAAGAAAGGAAAGTGAATAAAAAAAACGCATATCAAACACAAAATAAAATCCTGATTTATTTCTGTATAAATAAAAAAATTACAATTTTCTTTTAAACTTCGCTCATCTCCACGTCCTCTAAGTTCAAATCGTCCAACATCTCCGCGAGTGTGATGCGCGGTACCGACGGGTCTATGTCGTCCGTATCTACGGCTATCGTAGATATCTTGTCTTTATCCTTAAAGATGTTGACGTTCTGCCTAAACGCTGGGTCCTCTTCCAAATCGTCCAGAAACTCATTAAAATCACTGTCGGAGTAGAAAATCGCATCATGTAGATATTTGCAGTTATAAATGGTTTTAACTTTTAAAGAGCTAAAATTGAGGGAACTTCAGGCCGTCGCCGGTTAAAAATACTGCCGCAGCCATAATACGGCAGTAAATAAATGATGATGAATAAAAAATAAGAAAAACCGATTTTACTTCAATTTCGAGAGAATCAAAGAAAGTTGTCTCGTTGGAAGAGACAGAATTGTTACATTACATTACACTACATAGAACATTAGCTAAGTGCTCTATCTAATCTGTAAAACTCATAGGCCTCCTGACTCACGTACTTGCAAGACAATACGATTATATATATTGTGTTATTGGCATCTATCTGACAATGAAACGGTATAAATCCAGCCTCTTGGCAAAAATCCAGTCTCGATGTGTTTTATGTAACAAAAGCGTTATCGTGCAAATCAATACAAGTACCTACGCAGATGCCTATACACAATAGCTATGCAAGTTCATTTGACGACTATGCAAATATTTACTTTTATGGATTATCGTTATCTTCCATTAGTTAAGGAATGCACGTGTAGCGACAAAATCTGCGTTTTAGGTACATTGGACAGAGTACTTATACTTAATAATAAAACGGTGATTTTAATTGCGACTAAAAGCCGAAGCGTTCGTGAGGGTCATGATTAAATATGGTTCAATAAAGCAGATTGGCGGTTTTTGGTCTGAACCCATGCGTGTAGTAGGAATTAGACTTACGCTAACGAAGACTATATTTTCCCGTTTAAATTATTCTTATTGGCATTCTTGTATTATTTATCTTTTTTAATTTCAAAGTAATCTATATAAAGAAAAACGTGAATTGTTTTTCGAACGGGCAGCTATACGTGATTCGTTCACGTGTGTTGAATACACCAAATGTTTATATATTTGCAAATGACAGTAAGACAAAAGGAAAAAATGGAACCTCTTAATTTGATTTGTTAAGTCTTTGAATACGTGTATTATTTAACTTACTCGTTAGTAGAACTGAGGCCCTCATGTAGATCTTCAGCCATTCTCTTCAGCTTCCAGTAGCGAGCACGTCTCCTGGCCGCCTTGTCTTCGTAGTATTTCTTTACGAGGAAAACGTCCGGGATGGTGTCTCGGTTTAACTTGTCCAGGTTGTCATCATTTACGTTGGAGTCCCCGAGGTTGTACCTGTGCAAATGCAATTTTACTGTAGACATTTTTTAACTTTAACATAATAAACATATTTGTCTAGGCCGTATCAATTTGCTCATTACGTAATACTTAAAGCAAAGTTTTCAATTGTTCATATTGTTTGATAAAAAAAAAATATTTTTGATTCTATGCCCAAAGCTTTTTTTTCGACCCTTTTATTGGTCTACTTCTGGACCGGGTCTCTCATAATGAAAGCGATTTAGGCCATAGTCTACCACCCTGGCCAAGTGTGGATCGGTAGAATTCACACACCTCAGAAAATATCATATGCTTTATAACAATTCTAAGGTGTGCAGGTCTCCTCACAATGTTTTCCTTGCCCAAAGTTAATCAATCGCACATATTTACCCCAAGACAGAATCACCAGGCTTCAAAATATGCCCTAGATGTGTCCTCGTGTGGATCGGATTGACGTCCATCCCTAGCTCACTGGTTTTCACCACCCAGACATCTGCTACTACATGCTTGTTTGACACAACACCTTGGCCGGGGAATGTTTTCTTTTCCTGAGTAAATATAATGAAATAAAAATAGTTTAGATATATTACATTATTTTAAAACACTTGCACAAAGTAACAATCAGTTCCAGATGTGTTGAAAATTATAAGATCCATGGTGACAAGAAAGAAAGATACAATAGAAGAGACCTACATTTGTAATTGAATCATAAACAGTTACATTTTAATATACAACTTTTTATAGAATAACCCTATTTCATTTGGAAGGAAATACCTCATTATTCAACAGAATACTTACTTTTTCTTTAAGAATATCAATATCCATGACTGTATACTCAACAAGTTGTTTCGGATTGCATATGGGAGTGAAAGGATATCTCCAATACACTGTAGATGATAGGTCACACACTGGAATAATGAAAATTTTACCACATTAAATTATTATGGAATTATGTAAGAGTACACAGAACAAAACTCACTGATGTTTCAAATTTTTTTTATTGAGCGATAGAATTGCGTTTCACTGCAAAATCACCTGGTCATTCACAAACTTTCAAATTCATCTATAACACATACATTTCATACATATATTGATTTCTCCTAAAATTTGTTCAAAAACTCTTATCCATCAATTTTCTTATGACTGTCTATAGTACATCGTTTTCATACAAGGTAGGTTTCTAGGATCAGCCACATTACTCCAATATGGATTGATCGAGATTTTTGTCAGTGACCTGTAAATGTGTCAGATATTTTTAATGGCCTTTTAGATCCCCTACGAGTATTAACGATTGTTAGTTAACACTGACAATCATTACCAACTGCTTAACACGCCCAAAGCATAGAATGCTTGCGAAAGTCTGCATTAAATGATCACCTAACCCATTGCTGACTAAGGGTCATAGCTCATTAGAGCTATCCTGCACCCGACCAGCACCTCCTCGCCTCGAGCGGTTAAGTATTTTATATGGATTCTATGCATATGCGCTCATTAATCAACGCCGTAACGTCACCGGATCGCCTTGCTCGCAAGCTGGCCACGCGCGGACTACGGGTAGACCACTCGGTGACAATTCGCTGCTCGCACGCTTGCCTTGCGTGGATCACGCGTTGCCAACGCACGGCTCTCGAGTGGACCGCGCGCTGCCGGCGAATGACTCATGCGAGGACTACGTGTTAGCGATGAGCCGCTCCCCACCCTCCCTTCATTCCCAGCCTTTCGAATCGAACAGTCGTATTGACGTATTGTAAATCGGATGACGTATCCTTTTTGACTTCATGGACCAAGCAATGTCCACTCGTTAGCCACGCGACGTTCACTCGTTGACCACGCGACGTTCACTCGGTGGCCACGCGAGGTTCACTGGTTGATCTCGCGACGTTCACAAGTAACAACACGTCGTCCACCCTTGGACCACCTGTCGATAACGAGTTGACGCCGAACGACGAGGCAGTGTTGGCCGGGTGACGGAGGGCTCTAATGAGCTATGACCTTAAGGGTGGTGTCACTTAACTTTACATATCACATGCAATGTTCATAATATGTGACTACATAACAAAACTTCAATCACCATGTTCAAAATAACACCCTTACCTTGTCCAGTATATGGGTCAATTAAATGTATGGTGCTCGTGACCCTGTGGACCAAGCAAATAGGTGATATGGAACCCAGCTGGTGAGTCAACTTCTTAGGCAGGCATACCACACTGTCTTTTGACAGCGGCACTATTTCCATACTGAATGTGAACTTGTAGTTATAAATGTTACTGTGGATGTCATGAGAGATGAGTTTCTTGGAATGCTGACATTTCACTGGTAACACTGATTGAATAAAGTCTACCATTTTACGGGCCTGGTTCTCTGAAGCATAGAAGAAGTCTAAGCCATCTGCAAACAAAAATAATATAGCTTTATAATTTAATCAAGGTGTACAAGCCTAATTTATATTGCAATATAGTCTGCCTAAGATCAGACTCATATGATTATGTTTCTATCCATGTCAGTGAAGGTAAAATGACTCATATCAAAACCAATCTACAAATCTAAGCAAAAAAATTAAAACATTGCTTGTTAGCTAAAGAAATATGGTTACATAATTATCCTTTAAATCCCAAAACACATACATGCAGTTAAACTTTGGACATACAGTTTGTAACACAATATGTGTAGACATAATAGAGAAAGCAAATGTGTAACTACGAACCGTGCTTAGGTTTTATTCCAAGAGTGTTTGTGTGGGCCTTGTGTTTAAGTATCAATTGTTCCAAATAGTAAAATGTCTTCCGGTTGTTTGCACGCTGTCTTACTTGCACAAGTGCACGCCAGTAATCTTGGGCCTCGGACCGATGGCAAGCATCGCACATTTGATGTTGAACAATAAATTCCACAATGAATGTTTGTTGTAGGACCGTCCCACCCATCACTTCACCTTGTACAGTCAGTTTTACCTGAGAATTGAATTTTAACATTAATTACACACTTGAATTGTATTGCGGCCAATCTACTTTCTAGTAACATGATGGACTTAACTTACTGTTACACATGGTATCACATGAACATTATTTATTCAGCAGATTTAAAATTCACCTGCATCTATTATAATATTTAGACATGAGATACTGTGAAGAAGCTTAATAGTGATTGTTACACATAACAATTTGAATCATTATGACAATAGTAAGTATAAATCACAGTTAAATACAATTTGTAGCTTATTAATTTTGATCCTTCAAAATAAGGAAGATTTTACATAAAACACTAAGCAGCCAGGCACACTAGTAAGCAAGCCATAGTTGATGCAATCATGTTTAACAATCAACAATGGATAATTTGACATCCTATAGAGGAAATGGATAAAAATGATCATTGCTAATAACTGATAAAAGAGTGATGAAGAATCACCAACATACCTTTATCCTTTTGGAGTGTGGTTCAGTCCATGCAAAGCCTGCATCAACCAATTTGACTCTGTTCAAACCTTTCAATCTCTTCAGGCATATTGCCAGCAACTCTCGGGACTCTAAAGCACACACGTGCCACTCCGCTGGTGGTTGCAAATATCTGGAAAAACAAAGACATTTCAGTAAGCAAATTGAAAAATATATTAAGATGATGTATTTAAAAAAAAACATGCATATTTTAACATCTGTGTAATGCTTTGAAACCATCAGAGTCAGATCTCAGTAAAAGTACTGTACATAAAGGCACAAAAAAACGTTGTTATAAGTGCAAAGGTTTGTAAACCTTTTGTGATCATTTGTTAATGTCGTCTAAGGAAAACTGACATGCAGTGAGTTTGCAGTAAGCTTCAATATACCTTGGCACTGTTATTATTATTAAATTCCAGTCAACTATTGGAGTGTGGTTTCTAAATAAACAGTTTCACTGTATTCTTCTACCGATACTGCCAATATATTGGTTATTCTATAAGTCTAACAGGTTGTTAGCGGCTTTCAAGATTTTCGTGCAGTAACGATACTAATATACGATACCTCTCACATCCTCTGCAGAAAAAAAGAGTAGCTTGCTTAGGTATACCATCAGTAATATCCACATGGGCTCTTAAACATGCTACACACATATTGGACGGATTAGGGTCTATTGGCACTGCACATTGACAGCATAAACTGAAACAACATACAAGTTAATTAAGTTTTAAATTCCTATTACTACACAACGTTACTGTATTTACAACAAACTATAACCTCAAAACGTAAGTTAAAACTTACATTTGGGTGTTATTTGGGACTAAAGGATTATCAGGACTCATGTACTCCATATCGAAAAATGGATGAATAACTATAATGGTCTTTATTCACAAATGTAATAAATTTCAGGAGGTAAATATGAACACTTAAACTAAGCAAACAGTCATGCAACTACGTTGACACGGCTGACATACGACAAGTTAATTCATCATGTGCGACAGTGTGATGTATGTTACGTTTGTCGAAAAAATATCAATACATCGATATGATTCTTTCGATGTATCGATATTTTTGAGCGATACTTAAATTTTTAATCAATTGGTTTGTCGACATAAAACTCCAACTAATGAAAAGTTATAAAAACCGATATTTATTTTAGGTCGACAAATAAAGGTTTTTTTTAGATTCTATGTTACTTTATTTTATAACTCATTATTAAAAAAGTTATACATTATTTTCTTGCTATACGGCACCACTAGTGACGCTGCTATCTATACTTTATAGTTCATGCTCAAATAAAGAGAATCCAGCAAAATCCTAGTTTGATTGTCGTCATTTCATCGCAGTCTTTTCAAAAATAGCTCAAAGTATTTAATAGTTTCTCCGTCTTCGGTTTCTTCGGAAAGAGTGGTGCGCATCTGCTGTAAATCATATTGTACCAAATATCTCTGTCCTTACAAAGCTGACTTCATCTGACTTCATGCATATACGCTGGTTTCGAAGATTCTTGACTCTCCCATCAGCCAGTATCTGATCTACTTGTTCAAGATAGGACAGTCTATGTCTCCTTCGGCGCGTACATCCATCAACACTCGCATTGTATATCTGCTTTGTCATTCTGATATCATCTGTATAGTATATTATGACAAGGATACTAAATTTTCGAACTCGAATATAATTTTTAAATCGTACCCATTTATATCCTTTTTAATAGACATTTTGACATTGATATTGATATTTTCAAACTATCGATACGATATATATCGATACTTTTTTCATTCTGATATCCCTAACGTAAGTCATGTACAATGCCGCCAGTAATCAATAATTTGACGGTGAAAGATAACAAGCTAAGTACTCCGGTTCCTCCCGTTCTACTGTAAGATTTTGTCATAGTGTTTTAAATAATTGTTTGGCTTTATTGTAATTTTAATATATAAGTAATACTTAATATGTAAATTTCATAAAAAAGATTCATTAATTTTTACAGTCATCTTATCAAAGTCATTTTATCAAAATAAAAATGGATGCAATTAATTAAATACTAGAATTTTTTACTAGCCATCATAAAAAATCGTTTCATTGTCTGTGATATATAACTTTTTCTGGCAGCACTGAAATCGCTTACCGGAAGTGGAGCCCATGATAAAATTTTGAGCACTATTCCTCTTACGTAAACTTCAGAGCAGAGCCATTATTTTTAAGAGGAACAGTATCCACTATTGTACATTCCTACGATCGACTTGACAAACGAAAATGTTTTCTACCGTCAGCAGAGCTAGCCTTTTGGCTACTAGAACGGTAGTTAACAACTCGCTGACTGAAAAGACCCCCTTAATCGCCGGAGCCTTAGTGAACAAACGTGATTATGCAGCAAAAGCCGCAGGAAAAGGTCAAGGTAAGGTGGTTGCAGTCATTGGTGCCGTAGTAGATGTTCAATTTGAGGATAACCTACCACCTATCCTTAATGCTCTCGAGGTGCAAAATCGCGCCCCTAGGCTTGTCCTTGAAGTGGCGCAACACTTGGGTGAGAACACCGTGCGTACCATCGCCATGGACGGTACCGAGGGTCTTGTCCGCGGCCAGCCCGTGCTCGACTGCGGCTCCCCCATCCGTATCCCTGTGGGTGCGGAGACCCTCGGTCGCATTATCAACGTAATCGGAGAACCCATTGACGAGCGCGGCCCCATTCCCACCGACAAGACGGCTGCTATCCACGCGGAGGCGCCCGAGTTTGTGGACATGTCTGTACAGCAAGAGATCCTGGTCACCGGCATTAAGGTTGTGGACCTGCTCGCTCCATACGCTAAGGGCGGTAAGATTGGCTTGTTCGGCGGAGCTGGCGTCGGCAAGACCGTACTCATCATGGAGCTGATCAACAATGTAGCCAAGGCTCATGGTGGTTACTCAGTGTTTGCTGGAGTAGGAGAGCGCACTCGCGAAGGTAATGACTTGTATCACGAAATGATTGAATCCGGTGTCATCTCTCTGAAGGACAAGACCTCCAAGGTAGCGCTGGTGTATGGACAGATGAATGAGCCCCCTGGTGCTCGCGCTCGTGTTGCGCTTACTGGATTGACTGTCGCCGAGTACTTCCGTGACCAGGAGGGCCAAGATGTGCTGCTCTTCATTGACAACATTTTCCGTTTCACACAGGCCGGTTCCGAGGTATCTGCCTTGCTGGGTCGTATCCCATCTGCGGTAGGCTACCAACCTACCTTGGCTACCGACATGGGTACCATGCAGGAGCGTATTACCACCACCAAGAAGGGCTCTATCACCTCTGTGCAGGCTATCTATGTGCCAGCCGATGACTTGACTGACCCTGCTCCTGCCACTACATTTGCCCACTTGGATGCTACAACTGTACTGTCTAGAGGCATTGCCGAGTTGGGTATCTACCCTGCAGTAGATCCTCTCGACTCCACCTCCCGTATCATGGACCCTAACATCATTGGTGCTGAACATTACAATGTTGCGCGTGGTGTCCAGAAGATTCTACAAGACTATAAGTCGCTTCAGGATATTATTGCTATCTTGGGTATGGATGAACTGTCAGAGGAAGACAAGTTGACTGTAGCACGCGCTCGCAAAATCCAAAAGTTCCTGTCCCAGCCTTTCCAGGTTGCTGAGGTATTCACTGGCCATGCTGGCAAGCTTGTCCCTCTTGAGGAAACCATCAAAGGTTTCTCTAAAATCCTTCAAGGCGAGTATGATCATCTACCAGAGGTTGCTTTCTACATGGTTGGACCTATCGAAGAAGTGGTTGCCAAGGCTGAAACGCTGGCCAAGAATGCTTAATTGTTGAAATTGAATATGATCTAAATGTAACCAGAATAAAGTTAGTGATATTAGTACAGATTTTTTTTTACCGATGATTATCCACTACTTTGTATTTATTTATTTATTTATTTAAACTTTATTGTAGCACCTAATTCTGGGGTACAATGTATTACTTTAAATAAAACATTTGAACCTAACCTAAGTTGCTCTCCAAACAGTTTCCTATTTGATAATAAAAGAAATGTCAACAACAGCTCATCCATTTCAGAGATTCAACAATTTGCAATTATTTTCAGAAAATAAATTGTTGCATTTTTTTTTATTCTTACTTAGTTTCACCTGTAAGATAATCGTTACAGACTTATAGGCTAAGGTATATTGTAAGCAACTTTTGTAACATATATATATGGAGAATAGTGTAACTTTTTAGAATACTGTCGAATAACGATTGCTCAAATTATTACTGTGCGATATAACATGAAACAAGGCAAATACAATACATACAATAACACGTATATGCCCACTTTCCCAGTTGTTTTTCCATATTATTATTTAAATAGGTCATTTTACCGCTGACGTAAAAAGAGGGGTGTTCTAAGTTGTATTATATATATATATATGTGTGTGTGTGTATGACCTACTACTGTAATCTGACATGTCAGATATAAAATGGATGAATGTTAAAAATATAGATGAACTAATGATGCTACCAATTTTCGGAATCTTGCACAAGCTATTGGCAAGCAACCAAAAGTATTTGAAGGAAATAAAATATAATACTATACCACAATTATATTTACAACAGAATGAACCTGAACCTTATTAGTATATTTTTCAAAAAATATGTATGAAGATTCGAAATTGGACTTCATATTTACAAATAATTGTAGACAATTTCACAATAACATTTTCGGCGTATATAATTAGGGAAAAACAAAAGCAAAAAAACAGTAATTTTACTTTATTTAATATCTATCTATTTATACAAAAACTGAAATAGGTACAATACCTAACTAAAATACCTTTGTAAAATAACTAATCTGCGAGGTCACAACATGTTCTGAGAATTAAATATTAACTTGCAGTAGGTGATGTTCTGTAGTTTTTAGACAAACATTGTTCTTCAGGCCTGCTAAAATTATCTGTACTTGAAATTTCTTTTACTGTATTTACATCTACTTTTGTTTCATTTGTATTGGAAATCTCTTTAGCTTCATCCGTTTCACTAATTGGTTGTGCTGAATTGCTGTCACTGGTGGTGGCAATGTTAGCTAGATCAGCATTTGTAGGTGTATGTAAATTAATATCATTTTTAACAATACAAGAATTTGTTATGGGTAGTTTTATCGAACAATCCACTTTAGGTACCTGTACAACTCTCACTTGGTCAGATAACTTTTCTTTGCTCGACCCAGAGCTTTTTGTTGGATCCTTTAATTTAATTGTTTGGAATTTAAGTGGACTATTTATAGATTTTCCCCCATCTTTGTTCCTGTTTATAGGTTTTATGACTAGTATTTTAGTTTTCATACCAGCTTTTGAAAAGTCTGTGATATTCTTTTTGATTAATGGATTTTTGATTAAATCTAAACTTTGTCGACGCAATTTAAGCGGAAGTACGGTGGGAACACTTAATTTACCTATAGTGGATTCACACAAATCATTTGCAATCGATACAATATCCTCGCTAGGAGAATTAGTGTCTTTTTCTAATTTAGTTACTATTGCATCTTTATCTTGTTGTATTAAGGTCTCTTGAGATGCGCTCGTTTCTACGATTGAGTCTTTCTCTGAATTTATTGGACTAACATCATCTTGTTTTGACGACCCTTTATTAGGACTAGGAATATCTGAAACCTGCATTTGTGTATCTTTTTTTGGAGATATTTTTTCCACTCGTGCAACTTTTGGCAACGACGGTCGCAAAAATACGTTGGAAGCGCGAACTTCACTTTGAGCATAAAAAGCACTACATCTCATATGAGCTGCAGAGATAGCTACAGCCTTTTTAGCTAAACCAGCAAGAGCACCACAATGATCTTTGTTAATATTGTCATTATTGTTTTGATTTTCTATGGTGATTTTCTTTTTCGCTGGAATACTTTTTGGGGCTACGACAATCTGTGAATCCCTATAACCTTGTGCTTCCATTTTTAATAAATTAGACAAATCATATTCAAAATCTTCATTCTTTTTGTTTGTTCTTTTGCGTACTGGTCTGCGTGTTGATATTGTTATTGCAGATTTATCATCTGATTTCTTTGTAGATTTTTCGTCTACTTCATCAATATCAGATGAGTTTTCCTCAAAGATTTTGATGTTTGAAGATGATTCATTTTCATCTAGTGCATCATTTGAAGCTTCACTATCTTTAAGTCCATCTAGATCTTCTGTGAAACATAACGAAAACTTATTTAAATAACTAACTAAATTTTTCTGTAACACTGATTTAAAATGAGAAAAATTTGAGAATATGAATACTTACCAATAGCTACAGGGTCTTTTTTCTTTTTCGCTATTATTTTATTGTGCTTTATTTTTCTTTTCCTTGTACCTTCTACTCGCGTACTGCTTGATGAACTGTCATCAGATAAACGGCTTGAATCACTGGAGCATCTACTGGGACGCCTGGAGTCCGGGCTATTTTCATTGGCATCATTTGTATCTTTCGAACATTCAGATAAATGTAGTGCTTCATTTCCATCAATAGCTTTTACAGTACTATAGTAAAAGTCAGTGTCTCCCTTTAGCTTATGAACTACTTTTACATGTTCTGGGAGTTTTTCAAAGTTATAATGTTTAAAGTTACATAACTTACAAGCATACCTAAGCCATTTATAATGTTCGGCCATGTGATCATACAAATCGGCAATTTTTGTGAACTTATTATCACATTTCTTGCACTGCAATTTGTCGATTTCTACATCTGTTAGACATTGTTTGCTAAGAGCATTGAAATTGCTTATTTCAATTTGATGTGCGAAAGGAAGTTTAACGGTACTCTTGAATTCACTTAATTTATTTTTGTTATTCTGAGATTCGTCATTGCTTTCTTTAGGTAGTGAACTTTCATTGGACTTATTTTGTATGTTTTCTTTACTTTTTTTGTCTACGATCGTTCCTTTTTCTCTCTCCTGCACCAACTTTGCTTTATCAGAAGCCTCTTCGGTAAGTTGTTTGTTATCTGCAACAATGGACACATATATGAATACATTTTTTAAATAAGACATAGAACGCTTTTAGTCCTCTTCATTACATTGTTTTTCAACGATTGTTGTACAGATATTATAAATAAAACAATTAACATATTGAAGCTTAAAAGTCAATCGGCATATTTCTACTGTACCGATAATACCAACCGGAAGTAGTCGAATGTAACGAGAACGTACCGCTTGTTTCTGTAATTTTGAGAGGTAGCGTAATAGACGGCGGAGGAACTTTATTATAATCTTTCCGTATTTGTATTTCAATTTTGCGAGAATCGGTGGGCCGACGAGCGAGCGCACGTGACCTCGGCTGGCACGTGTGGGTGTGTGCGGCGAGCGCGGCGCGTCGCTCGAAAGTGCGTCCGCAACCGCCGCAGCGTGGCACCTCGCCGTCGCCCTCCAAGTTGTCCATCCATGCCTGTAAGTTAAAGGAATAGCTATTATACGTCTCTGGACCTTGATTACTTAAATGAAATATGACGACATATACACAGTTACTTGAAATTTTACGATCTCACATTCAGAATTGAGTCGCCGCTATAGACTGACATATTATATGGGGGCGCGAGTGAGAATCAAAATTTATCTACACTTTAGTAAAATATGTGTAGTTGACATTTTACAATGCTGCGATCAGTCTATCAAATTTTGTGGGTTTGTTTTGGTTACCAAATGTTGTAAATTCTTTTGAAATTGATTTTTATATAAAATTGTAATCATTTTCTTCTACCTCAGATCTTTAGGTACTCAGTTACCTGATTCTCTTGATCAAGTCTCTCCTCTTCTGTAATCTTCTGTGTTGTCGTGATCTTAGCGTTGTTTTTACGTTTTTCATAAAAGGCTGGAGGATTGTTCATACGGAAAGCTTTTGCTTGGATAGATTCTCTCAACCGACGAATTTGAGCTGCAGTTTTTCTGTAAACAATAATGGTCAAAATCATAACATAAAGAACGTGGAAACAGTATTAATGTATATATATGATGATATTAAGTATTAATTACCGATGCACTTTAAAAAGATGTCGATATACACTCCAGGATGTAGAGAATATCTCTAAACAATCTGGACAGGGATAAACCAATCGGCTTTCTAAATGTTTGTACTTCATATGGAACTTTAAAGTCTTCTGTGTGGAAAACTGTAGATCGCCTGAAATAATCGCCTAAAATAATTTTTGTTTCAAGGGCACTTGTACAATCCAAACTAATATTATATAAATGCAAAAGTAACTGTTTGTCTGTCTGTCTGTTACGCTTTCACGGCCGGACCGCTTGGCCGATTGTGATGAAATTTGATATGGAGATAGTTTGAAGTTTGGGGAAGAACATAAGCTACTTTTTATAAAAAGCTACCCTAAATTATCGCCATCACTTATGTTCCGAAATGTAAGTAGTACCATATGAGTGTACCTACTACGGGACAGAAAAACGCGAATCTTTTAAACGGTCAGTTACATGTTGATTGAACATGTATGTTCAATACGCCAAATTTTTATACAAATAAGTAGGTCAAATATTGCAAATGCTAATGATTGTTAAACAAAAGATAACAATAGGACCGTCTTAAACTAATCTTGCTTAAATACATCTTCTTTTTGGTCCCAGACCTCTTCCCATAAACAGCAATGATATAAATGATTTTCGTGATTAATGAAATTAATAACATACTTTGATTCCACGTGGACAAAGACGCGTTTAAATTACCTATAGTAATGGCGTAGAAAATTTTAAGTTACGTAACACAATAGCTTACAAATTTTGCATTTCAGTATATCGCCTTCGTTGTCTTCGTCATCGCTAATTTGGATAACACTTTCTGGTTCCTTAGGTCTTTTGGATGGTAACGCAGTCTGCACTTCTACCTTGCCTTCATTATTTAGAACGGCATTTTCTCGAGACATTATCGTATTTAATTCCTTCACCTAAAATAATATATAACTTTTTAAAACACGCGCATTTAACGTTTAATTGGCCCCGATTACTTCATAATCAATACATGTATGTGGTGCTTATTTCAAATTCATTTTATGATACTTAACTAAGAAATTACGGAAATTTCATCAACAATTTAATAATATTGCTGGTATAATTTTAAAGAATGCTTCAAAACTAAACATTTACATGATTGCTGGTTGCTGCCCATATATGAACTCAGTTGATTCTGGTATACCCTCCAGGTGCTGTTATGTCTCTTATGCTGCATGTACAGATGCTTGTAGGTACAGAAGAAAAACAAGTAGTACCCTCTCCAACACAATACACCTCAACAACAATATTTAGCAGCTAATTCAAATCATTTTAAAATTAATAAGGTTCCCACAAAACATATGGACAATTATAAGTGAAAGTTAACACATGAACTGGTATGCAGGGTGCTCACTTAGAAAATAAACCAAATTTATTCTCAAGCTAAATCCCCTAAAGAGGTGGAAGCATGTGTTTACTTCAGGGAAGGTTTGCCTTATAGGTATTAGTTTCATTTCTATTAGTACACAATATCAATTAAAATCTTGTCAAATAAAGTGGTATATTCTAAATAATTTAAATCACTAAGATAACTAATTATAAACATTACAGTGATATAGTGACAAATACTGTAGTCTGTTCTTACACGTGATTGGTATGAGATGATTTTAATTTTCATTGCAATATATATCTATAAATACTTAGCACATGCCCATATTTATAAAAAAAAATTACTCTGTATAGCCATCACAAATATCAGTGAACATTTTCTATGAAAGATTAAGAAATATAAAAAGTACAAAACAGTTAAAAAAGTATTCATGCAAATGTTATCACTTTCAACAGCAATATAGTAATTAGAAAAAACATACTAACACAGATTAATAAAAACTAGCTAATATAACTAAGAATATAAATGTAATTAATAAAGCCATGCACAAGTCTAATAAGAGTTAAAAAATACTTGGATTATTTTCATCAGAATAATCATAAATCGTATGTTAGCTATAAATGAGTGTCCATGAGTATTTATTAATAAACAAATTCATTAATATGACCATAATAGCAAATCTGGCAGATCATAATCAATCTAGCAGAGAATAGCAGAAACCATTCCCGAGATTATGTTCATGCATACTTTGAAAAGCTCAAGTTGCCATCCTAACAATATAATATTAGATAAAACAAAAAACTCTATTAACATACAGACAACAAAAACAAAAACATACTTGTGTCCTCATCAGATCGGTGACATTATCACTATTGCTTTTAATGTTTTGGAACACAGCAACATTACTTTTAGGAATTTTCTGCAAAACCATTTCAGGACTTTCATGTTGATGTAATTTCCTGCCTTTAGTTATAGAGAGTCGTTCAATTATTTCAGTTAAATCTTTTGTCAATGGAATACGATCATCAAAATCTTTTTCATTTATAATACTTAAATCTTCTTCTCTCAATGATTCCTTATATAGTTCTTCTAATTTTTTTATTCTTGATATTTCACTTGCCTAAAATGTGAAAAATATTTATCAGTACAAAACAAAAACAATCTAAACACTTACCATCAGATGAGTAAAACACGAACTTGTCAATAAAAAATAAATTTGATTTCAAAATCTACTCACCACCGATAAGGTCCTTAAAAAATGTCCATGAACAGAAGTATCAAATCTTTCCTTACAGTATATACGCTTGTGGGATATAAAGTTAGCCAAGCTCCTGAATATGTTACGGCAAACTTTACATTCATATAATATATCACACTCATTTGTTAACAGGCCCTTGAACTGCAAGAAAAAATAAGCATATGTAAGACAATTGTAATATGGAAGATAATATTTTAATTATGTTTACCAAGAAACCCTTACTTCTTCAGTAGCCAAATCAAATACTTTTCTAGCCTGAGCAAAGCCTGTAATACTTGTATGTACTGGTTTCCTCAATAGTGTAAAGTCTAGATCTTCTGATTCTTCATTTCCTGGACTTGAATTCCTATTTGCTTTACTTTTATCTTCCTTTGTTTTTGTTTTAGAATTTACTTTATTACCAGCCATCTTAATATCTGATGATGCAGAAACACATATAACACATATAAATATAACACCACTGTTGAAAATTGATCACTGATTTGATGAAACTTCAACTTCGAAACTAAATCTTAACTTCGCAAACTCAGTTATTTGACATTTCAAAAGTATCACATTCGTTATTATATTATACATATACATAAGTACAATATTGCCCAACCAAAAGATAAAAAGAAACTAGCGACACGCATGTTATCTAATAGTTATTCTATTTAATATCATTATTAATTTTAATTCAACAAGTTTACATTGAAAAAAAAGAGAATTTAATCAATTTTTTAGTATTTAAGCAGGATTCAAGCATGGTTTATAACGTGAACGATACTGAGTATACTGACCTAGAGGACCATAGCCTGTTAGTCTCTCCCTCAAATTTTAAAGATAACTGACATTCTTATGCTATTAAAACAGTGTCATTAATTATAAAAAGCCTCACAGAAAACTAGGCATGT
This sequence comes from Agara michaeli, assembly GCA_018245675.1. Lineage (NCBI taxonomy): Eukaryota > Metazoa > Arthropoda > Insecta > Lepidoptera > Hesperiidae > Agara > Agara michaeli. Next base: position 21,674 of record DWDX01000250.1, read on the forward strand.
ATTAAAAAGTTTTTACTCACTTGGAAAATTACAAAACCGCTAACTCGGTATCCTAGTATTCCGTCAAATGCGCCTCCATCACGCCTCCATATTTAACAAATGAATACCTACCAACCATCCACACCACATTCATGTATATATAGAACGTCACTCCGGTTGTTTGACACTAGCATTTATCTAACAAATCTAACAATATGTGTTATAGATTGTAAAATTATTTTAAATACCTGCAGGTTTGTTTAAATTTAAATTTGCGGGTAGTACAAATTTGTGTTCTGAAAATACTTTTTTGTGTATTGCGCACTAAACAGATGTCCTAATTTTTTTATTTTTAACATGAAAAATGTAGGCTGAAAAAGATGTTTAATATTTCTAAACAGACAGATAGCTTTGTTCTTTTGCATCTGTGGGTTTCGTGCTTTCTTTAGGGTTGCCAAGCCACATGTGCAAGCCTTAAATATAAGATCATTTAAAATTACACATATGCTATTGTTCTTCTTGTCTAGTTTACTTATTAATTATTTATGCGGTAATACGTTGCACCATAACTCAAAGAGTAAAGTAATATACTGGAGAAAGAGTTGAAGTGCCCTCTGCATTTTGAATCCTAAACTATTGCTACAAGATAGTTATATAAGTACCTATAAAATCTTTATTTTACGAGTTCTTTTTGTAATTTTATATAAGACTTATAACAAAAGTATTCTTATTGACAATAGTTAACTTTTCAGCGCTTAGTATTAAAACTTAAAACAAATTTTGTTCACACTAACAACAAGGTTAATACAAAAGTATTTGAATAATGTAAAAAAATTAAACATGATTTCATGAAGTACTCATTTTGTTCTTATTATTACAATATTATTAAGTACAAAGCATAAAGCTTAATATTTTATTCACCAGTCAGTGAAAACTAACAAAAATAACACAGAAATAATAACAGCGTCTATTTTGTACACAATACCGTGCTATCGTAAAACACAAAGAGAATAATTCGATAAACTCAAAAGAATAGCGAAAGTACACAAGGTTCTACCCAATACAATACCTGGAGGTTCGACAGTTGTAGAGATTAGCCGGAACAAACAGTCAAACGAAATATGAAATGACTTTATGTTGTATGTTTTAACACATTTACTAATAAGCAGTTACTTTTTCATTACAAAGAGACACTTTAATGTTGCATAATTATTAGCCAGAGCTAGTTAAGCCTACGAAATATAGGAGACTTATATTTCCAATCAGAAGTATATACAGAAAATATTCAAATAGAACAAATTAACGAAATGTCATGTAAATTGTCCCTCCCTGTTTTAATTTATAGGTTTATTTTTAAAAGGTGGTCTAAAGAAAGTTTTCATTTTTAACTATAGCCTATAAATTAAGTTTTACAATTCTAATTTCAAAAATAACGAACTTTCATACAACTTGGTCTGCTGCATCGATATCTACTAGTGCAGCAGATTATGACTGTATTTTATTTATTGACGTAACTGTGCGAGTACATGCAGTGAACGTGCCAACCATATCAAATCGCACGTCTGAATGTTCAAATCTATACTAATATTATAAAGAGGAAAGATATGTATGTGTGTATGAATGTATCGAATTGGCTCAAAAACTACTAGATCGATTTCAAAAATTCTGTCACCATTTGAATACTACATTATCACTGATCAATATCGGCTATCCTAGCTTTTGCCCGCGACTTCGTCCGCGTGGATTAATGTCTTTTGTAATAAAAGTATCGTAGGAAATCAAAATGCTGCTCAAAGTCACTATTCCACGCGGACAATGTCGCGGATACAAGCTAGTATTCAATGTTATTTGTATCTGTGTTATGTTATGTATGGTGGCGGAAAGTAGTCTGTGGCTTGACATGTTTTTTTTTTTTTTAGACCAAGAACCCAAGACCAAGAAGTTGCAAAATTAACTTGGCTGTAACTGTAATTATTACTGAATACAATAAAATCACTAGATTTATGGTACATCTAATTTGATGTATGTATAGAATTATTGCACCTTGCACTTACCAATTCTATTGTATCGTATTTAAATCCGACTATCGTTTATTAATTTACCGGTTTTAGGAGCTGTCAAATGTTAAAGTTAAAGCACTAGTACATAAGAGTTAAGAATAATCAGTTTGGTTCATAATTCATATTATTTGTACAAATCATTGCAATGACTACTGAAGTAGACCAGCAGAGCCGATGGCATTATATAAGGAAATTATTAGAAAGACCGGGACCTTTTTGTCATCCTGACTTCGAGCCGTCGGCTGAGATACTAGATTTTATTATTAATTCATGTAAAGTTTTGGTTGTTGGAGCTGGTGGTCTTGGCTGCGAAGTCCTTAAAGACCTGGCTTTGATGGGATTTAAGAAAATCCACATTGTTGATATGGACATCATCGAGCTGTCTAACTTAAACAGGCAATTTTTATTCAGAAAAAATGACATTGGTTTATCAAAGGCTATATGTGCTGCCGACTTTGTTAATAAGCGGTGAGTGTAAATAAAGTGCATATTATAATTGTTTATCTTAAAATAAGGTATCAATATAAAGGAACATACAATTTCTAAAATGTTTATCTTAAACAATGTGTTTTATGAAACACAGCAACATAAGGTACTTAATGATTTTCTTAAACCCTTTTGTCAACTGTTATTAATATACAATCCTAAGAAATCTCTAATAGGGTAGGCTTATTGTCTCAATATTATTGCATATTTTATTAAATAAATATGATTTGTCAACTGAGAACAACAAAAAGCAGGGCAATAAAATATTTGCCCTTATGTATTTTTTGAATATCATGTGTATAAATAGAAAGTAAATCAATTCCATGTAATAATACATACCATTACAGGGTACCTGGTTGTCAAGCAGTTGCCCACCATTGCTCGATTGAGGAACTGGATGAAGGATTTTACCGTCAATTCCACATTGTCGTCTGTGGTCTTGACTCCATAGTGGCTAGACGTTGGCTAAATGGGATGTTAACATCCCTCCTCCTATACAACGACGATAGTAAGATACCTTTATCATTCCTATAATGAAATGATTGGGCTTAACATGTTATCATAGCTGATTTTTTGGATCGTATTGTATCATTTACACCTTATAGAAATGAATTCAAATTATAGTAATTTTTTGTTATAGGAAGCTTGGATCAAAGTAGTGTAATACCACTGATAGACGGGGGTACCGAAGGATTCAAGGGAAGTGCAAGAGTTATATTGCCAGGACTTAGTGCCTGTATAGAGTGCACTCTAGATTTATACCCACCACAGAAAACTTTTCCATTATGCACCATTGCCAATACCCCAAGGTGTGTACATTATGTTGGGTAAAAAAGTTTCATATTTACTCATTTTAATAATTCCTTGGATAAAAGCCATCCTGTTATTTCACTCATTGATTTATCAACTTATAGCTAAGTATACTTTATAGTTTTTATTTGGAAAAACAATGCATAAATAAGGGGGTTTATTTATGTAAATATTGTCAGTCGTATTCATTGTTTCAATTCCTTATGACAATAAGTTTTTTACAGACTACCAGAACATTGCATTGAATATGTAAAAGTAATACAGTGGGCTAAAGAGAATCCTTGGGGGAGTGGAACTGCACTGGATGGTGACGATCCGCGCCATATTGCATGGGTGTTCGAGAAGGCTCAGGAGAGAGCCATGAAATATGGAATCTCATCAGTTACATACAGACTGACACAAGGTGTTTTGAAAAATATCATTCCAGCTGTAGCTAGCACCAATGCAGCTATAGCTGCAGCTTGTGCATCTGAAGTGAGTTCTTTATTTCATGTATCAATATAATAATATTTTGCACATAAATCATATCTTCTAATTCTAAATCATAAATCATTATTTTCTGCATATAATAATTATATATACATTGCTGTTAGTAGTAAGAAAAATATATCAATAGGTCACAATCTACCTGTTTTTGACTTGTGTTTATGTCCCTCGGCATTTTATGATTGATGGCAAAAATAAATCATGTCATCATATAATATGATTTCGTTTGAATATTATTTAACATTATTTCAGGTGTTCAAAATAGCATCATCGTGTTGTGTTAATATGAATAACTACATGGTGCTGAACATGGCAGAGGGTGTGTACACCTATACATTTTGTGCTGAGAGGCGCCCAGACTGCACTGCATGTAGCAATACTACCCGAGTCATGGAAATTGATTCAGATTCACTTCTTCAAACTATATATGACAAGTTGTGTGAAGATCCAACATATATGATGAAAAGACCAGGTACCTATAATAGTTTAAAAGTAGTAAATATTAAATTAAGAAATATTCTCTTAATGGGTTTAGTGTATATTATTAAACTTGAAAAATATTCTCTTAATAGGTTTCATTTTTGACTGTGCATAAAAGCAGCATACCTTGATGAACTACTTCCATGTTAGATATATTATTTTATAGACCTAGGCATTATAAAATGGGAGACTTCTTAAAGGAAAATCCGGTCATTAATATCTTACACATGCCAGCATGTATGACAACTTTGATAAAAGCGGAAGAGGTTAAAGGATCATAGACAGTGGAAATAGTTAGTCTCTGCCTATCCTTATGATGGTCCTGTAACCAATGAATACTAACTAACATAATTTATTCTTATTAGCATATTTTACCAACTGAACTAATTCAGACTTAACAATCTCATTCCTACAGTCCTAATAAAGGTTATTTACAGATGTAAATGAGTGGCAGCAGCCACTTGTAACTGCTGATTGCTTGTTTGCTACTTACTTATATCACATAAAAAAATTCTCTTTCAGGTATTACAACCATCATAAATGGCCGCAACAAGACATTATATATGGCTTCTGTGAAGAGTATTGAAGAGAAAACAAGGGACAATTTAAAGAAGAAAATCAAAGAATTAGGGTTATTTAATGGAGCTGACATTTTGGTAGCAGATATAACTACGCCTAACACTATCACAGTTAAACTGAAGTTTTTAGAAGATGTGGATGTCGACATGAATCGGATCTAGAGTGTTGCATGTTTTGTACTGAAATTAAATTAACCCTCAGAACATTGCTTAAACATTGTCTATGACACAATTGTGTTTTTACTGAATTCTCTTACTCGAAACAATGGAAGTATTTCAATTTTATTAATGATGTCAGTAAATAAAATAACATAAAGTTCCTATTTGAAATGAGATTATTTATGTAAATGTTTTATTAATATGCTTGTAAATGAATTTATTTAGATTATAATAAAGTTTATGTCCCCGATGAAGGATAATAGGACATCATCATCATCATCATAATACAGTTTGCATTTTTAGATTCTGGCATTAGTCATCTACAATTAACTACTAACACTTATCTAGCACGTTTGGTACTTTATGGGTTTTAATATTCTCTATCCAATTTGAAATCCAATATTTACTTTGAAATTACCCCCATATTCTTTTTTTTATTTTTTTTATTGTATGAGAGCAGCGAACGAGCTGGCAGCAGTCATTCTAGTTTTAGCTAGATCAAAAATCATGTAAGCAAGTAGGCGCATCGAAAAATGTTGATCAAATTGCGACATGCGAAGCGCGCGACTGAATTACTGGTTTTTTAAAGTTTTTTATGTTGTTTCATAACTCTGGACTGCGTGGACCGATTTCGTAATTTTTTTTTTAATCGAAGGGTGGTGCTTCCCGTTTGGTCCCATTTTATTTTGGTTCAGATATGACCATGGCATCTATGAGAAAACCATAAAAGTGTTCAATTTCCATTACGTATGTGCGCGGCAAATGGATTATTCTTACTGGAAATGGAATTGGAATTGAAGAGTAGTTTAATGAGAGTTTGGTCAGATTCTGATTATGGGATCCATGACCAAGTAAAGGAACTCTTCAATTCTTAAGAGCACATTAACGATACTTGGCCGAATCTTTTATAAGCTATCCGGATATGCGAGTCACGTTGTGGGTTGCGTCGGTGTCTCTTCTCCGGAGCTTATGGCTGACACCGACTCCAATAATAACAAGATAGGACCTTGTATTATTTGTGTACTTTTTAGTGCAAATTAATTTGTTTTAGAATAGTTTTCCATTTTGGAGTCGGTTTTTATTTTTTTGTTCATAAAAAACCGCATCAAAATCCGCTGCGTAGTTTTAAAGATCTAAGCAGACAAGGGACAGACAGCGGAAAGCGACTTTGTTTTATACTATGCAGTGATATGCAATATTAATATGGAACATGATTATTGCAAGTGACTTATTAGTTATAATACCTTTTAATATTAATCGTCACGTCGAGACAGTTATATAACAGAAATAAATGATTAGAAAATAGAACATATTTGCATAGTCTGTAGTACAATCATGTATTTGGTCTGTATTTATGCATTTTGTGACTTTGATTGATTTGACGTTTTGATCTGACGTGGTCGTTTGAGTTTTGAAGATAGCATTCTGTAAATTTGTAGAAAAGGACACAGAGATAACCAAACATTTTAGAGTCATTTTAGTTCCTTTTGGTATAGTTAAGTATAATTTTTAAAATGTTTGACAGTTTATTTGACGATGTGAAGCGAATGAACAAGCGCCAGGTAACATTTTGCTTAATAATATGAAGATGACGTGACCATCGTACCGGGTTCTTTAAAATATCCTTTTGTTTCAGTTTGTGTACCAAGTGTTAAGTTTTGGTATGATAGTGTCGTCAGCCCTTATGATATGGAAGGGTTTGATGGTGGTCACGGGTAGCGAAAGTCCGATTGTTGTGGTACTTTCCGGTAGCATGGAACCAGCATTTCACAGAGGAGATCTTCTGTTCCTTACAAACTATCCAGAGGAACCTGTACGCGTAGGCGAAATTGTCGTCTTTAAAGTTGAGGGTCGAGATATTCCTATTGTACACAGAGTTTTAAAATTGCATGAGAAGTGAGTAAACAATGTTATTTTTATTTGATAAATCGGAGGTAGTATATTTCTGTGGGTCTCTATTAGCATTTTCCTAATACTCACTATTTTTTTCTTATTTTCAGGAACAATGGTACTGTGAAATTCCTGACTAAAGGAGACAACAATAGTGTAGATGACAGGGGTCTTTATGCCCAGGGCCAGCTATGGCTCACAAAAAAAGATGTTGTAGGTCGTGCTCGAGGTTTTTTGCCATATGTGGGAATGGTCACAATATACATGAATGAATATCCTAAGTTTAAGGTAAAATTATTTAATTACACTTTTGTTACATTTGGTTAGAACTTTAAGTGATGAATATAAAGGTCATTCACATGGTAATGTTAGGCCATTGGTCTGTCACAGAATGTCAGCCCTACATTATCATGCTATTTTGCTATATTAGATATGAGAATCATTATACAACAAATTATTTTGATGACTAAATGATTATAGACCTGATCTAGCTACTGAACAGTTAGTATTGTGGAACACTAGTGCAGTTGACAGTTCTCTAGGTTACTTAGGTTAGTAGGCAACTTTTATAGAGTTTTTGTGGTTATGTCAGCATAGCTTAATGCAGTCAATATTCGATTTATTGCTTGCATGTAAGTTTTTTGGAGGTCACTTTGGAGGACGTCAATTAGTGCAGATACTAACAAATGCTAACTGCACTTATACTAACAAGTACTAATTGGGCTTATTATTAGTCCAGCTATATTTTACGACAGTCCCATTTCAGCAATCCTGTACCTGATGAAAATGGATTAAATAATTCTTGGTAACGTCTAATGCTGACTGAATTCACAATAATAACCCCAATCCTATTGGAGTTTGGTTGTAGAGGTCTATGAATGGCAGTGGCCATTTGTAACTGCCATACTTATTTGCTAATCCATTCTCATAAAAATAAAATTGCAATGTAATAAATCCCCTCATGTTTCGAATATAACATAAGTCATCTATATTTAGTCTTTAGGTTAAGATTTATAAAAATATTCTTATCTTTCAGTTTGCAGTACTGGCATGTCTAGCGGTGTATGTACTTGTGCATAGAGAGTAACAACATTCAATATTGATCTGAAGTAAAATGTGGAAATTATCTGTAATGGCATTTATTGCTCCTGCGGATGTATTTAATTTTATGATTAAATGGAGTTCTCTCTTAGTGTTATTTTTATATTTTCTAGTAAATTAACATGTTTACTTCCTGTAATGTTAAAAAAAACTTTATCTTATAATTGGTTATATTTTTTCCGTAATGTTCCCATATAATCTCATGTTAATTTTTTTATGCCTATGTGTATTTCTGTATCGCATATTGTAATAATGTAATTTAAATTTCTCTTTACGGATCTAAAGTTAATCATAATATTAGATAATTAAAAATAAATTAAATTAACTTACATACATTTTGTAGAGATATACAATAGATTGATCAATAAACCAAATTAAATTATGGTTAAAGATCAAATCAAACCTATTGTTAGATAAATCTAAATTGTCCATTCCAAAACTAATTACTTTTACATACAAACGCCAAGATAAGACTACAAGAATTATTAGTAAATAAATTTTCTTATGTGTAATGTTTTATGTTAGGAAAACTTGTTATACCTAACTAGTTACGAGGATTTTTGGAATAACAAAACAAATGGCTCAGTGATAGTGAAATACGCACAGCGCTACTGACTGGCAAACTTTAAACGCAGAGAGGGATTTTCATCTTTAAAGTGGTCCAATTGGTGTTTTTTAATCATTTTTTCATTGCATTAAAACAGAAACACCAATTAGTATTTTTACAATTATAAATAGTTTACATCTCAAGGTATAACGTACCTATTTCATTTATGTAGTTTCGAGACAACACGTGTTTGTTCAAATGCGGTTTTAAGCTTCGTCAGAAGCTAACAGCGCTGCTGCGGTACCATCCAACTATTGGCGTGAATGGAGAAAGTTTTTATGTGTTTATGCTCTACGTGCAGTGTGCAGCTATAAAAAGTCGAGTTTTGATATAGTTATTTAACTTTAGACTGCCACTTATCGCAAGTTTCTTTTATTTTGTTTAGGTAGCTATGTACTATTAAAAATGTATATACATTTGAATTAGACACCCGCCATACACAACTGATGTAATATCTCTAAATCCCTAATAATAGGGTATTGACATTGAAGGGTTGGCATGCTTCGAAATGGTCACGTAGTTGCCTCTCGTTATTTTATTATTCATAGCGGCAATAGTATCTACAATTGCTACTATTTTCAACATGAATAATAAAATAACGATAATAGTAGGTATCTACTATGTGTATCAAAACATCTTGTAAAATGTCTATGTTTAAATAAACTTCGTTGAAAAGGCCACGTAATTTTCAAATTGTTTATGTATCAATAGAGAATTAAGACTGATGTTAAGTAGACAGTGCTGCTTATGTATATCTACGAGTACATCCAACTTCCAGTGACGGATTAAGCAAGCGCGGGGTCCGTAGCAATTTCTGTCACGGGATCGTTGATTTTGTATTGGTTCTTAAGTTTAAAGCAGTAAAGAAAATTAAAAATTAATGTTACTACACAAATAATTATAAATCTTTTTTATAAATACACCTACTTTATAAATGCTCCTAAATATTTTCAGCATTTACTGTCAGTAGTCGTGTAACAAGCTAGACAGCTAGAATATTGTATCTAAATACCATTTGAATTTCACACATACAGCTATTCGTTAGGTACAATAAAGAAAAATTTTAACTTTGGGTTCGTTGCCAAAAATATCATATTGATAGAGCTCGGAACAGTAGGTACTGTTGGGTTTGGTCCCGCCGCGCGCCATCATAAATATACAAAAACTTCTCTGCCAAACTTCTGTTATACTTGTTTATGAATATG
>DWDX01000251.1:0-31493 GCA_018245675.1 Agara michaeli
GCCATGCACCGGGCACACATCCAGACTCTGAGTCACTGCTAGAAATTCTAAATTAGAAAAATCCAACAGTACCCAACAAGGGATTTGAACCCAGGACCTCCCGATCGGCAGTCGCGCTAGCATCCGCTCGACCAACGAGGCAGTCAAACTTACTTTAGTTCTTCTAGCTATAATACTTGTTGTTGTTTGTTTGTGCGTTACCCGTCTTATCCTTTAATGACGTATCTGAAATGTTTTGCAAAAAAAATGTGTTGGGAACACTTAATTTTTTGCCCTGTCCCCATAGACGACTCATATAAAGCATGTAACTCTATGGGAGGTCGATAAAAGAAACCCTTGACGCAGTAATTAACTAGTGAAAGGATTGATTTCTTGAGTTAAATGGTTTTATAGTACTAGCGCTTTTATGTGTTATTGGAATGTTTTTACCGTTACGCTCATCATTTATCATTATAGTGTTAAACGAATTTTACTGCAACTATTATTTTAATTACTTCTTGCTTAATTAAACATTTCATAAAACCATACTTGTCTTCAGTGGTTTTTTTTGGGTGATTTCTTGGAACCTATATATTACATTAGTTCGTTGAAATTAATAAAAACAATTTATTGATTAATTTAAGAGCGTTATTTAAAAATACTTTTAGAAGAAAAATTGTGAGTAACTCATAAAAGTCTCCTATTCCATTGCTATAAATGAGTCACCTTGAAATACAAACTGACATTCAATACTGGATCGGATGGAAACTACGATCTTCACTGGAAGTTTCAAAGCGTACCTCCTACCCACAGTCTCCGCTGAGTCATTTCTACAAAATTCATTTAGCCATTATTCTACAGAGACTTATTAAAAAAGATAAGGGTCACTCTTCACAATATCTTAATCTTCTAGTTCACCGTTAACTTGGTCAGAGTCATCGTTAATGAAAATTGAAATTAATTTTGACCACAGTAATTCTTCCGGCTTCCGATTTAAAGTATTAGCTATAGGTATATTCATATTGTTTTGAATTAAGAAACAGGTACCTAAATTGCCTACGTAACATCACGCCTGTAATCCCCTAACGGGTAGGCAGAGGAGTGTAGTACACCTAAATTGCCTATAATATATAATTCAATAATATATGTATGTCTGCCTACCCCTTAGGGGATTACAGGCGTGATGTTAGGTTTTTTTGTCTATATAAGTACTTTGTGCTAATATATCAGTTTCTTATATTTGATGTATAATAGCTGATTTATTAACTAACCAATCCGTAACATAATACCTAATTTATTTCAAAGCAAATACCATTCGACAATAGGGAACAATAGAACAATCAAATACATGCATTTAGTTCAGTAACATGTTACACTCAATCCTTCTACATAGCTCCACCAGTGCTACACTTCCCTCAACACTTGCTCAAACAATGCTCCGCTTCCGACCAAACACCAAACAAATAAGGAATGTTACCTACTCATAAATTATTGTAATAATATCGTTAACTCTTTCTTTTTGTAAGGTGTTGAAGTTCCAGGGTATAATTCTCGATTTAAATAAATACATACAATTTGTACTACCATGTACTAATTGTACTAACCTTACTCAGTCCTAATCGCGAAGTCCTGTTATAATATAATATAACAACAGGACTTCGCGATTAGGACTAGCTAGGAGAATACTAACCAATTAATATCTTAAGAATTCCACTCGTTTGCTAATCCTTACATATAAATAAAAAAACTGTTAACAATAGACCGCTAAACCATGCAATAGTTTTCGCGTCCTTCTAAGAATCATACTCTGCATTTGAACTACATATATTATCATCAATATCTAGGAGCTCGGTTTTTAATAAGCTTATATATAGCAATGTGAATGAAGAGTTTGTATCGTAGGATATAGGTATAATGTATTCCCTAGAAATTGCTTACATCTTCGCAGTGCGCTTTGTATTGGGTCAGGTCATCTTAACCGCAGAAAAGGGCTAATCGTACATAAATGAAAGGGTCATTGAATGAAGGAATAGGGTTCGCACGTTTGTTTCATGCACTAACCCCATGACGGATGTGGTGAGGGTTGTGCTTGGCCTCTTCACCGCAAGCATCGCGTTACTATGATGTGTTGATACCGGATATAGGGTACAGTTCTACTATCGCCCACGGAGTGCATGTTACAGCGTTCACTTAAGCATTGTAGTAAATCAAATCGTTGTTTTTTATAGTTATTAAAGATGGTATATGAGAATGATTGTGTGATTGTTATATCATTTTTTCCACCCTTTCATTATTCCACAGCTGACGGTTTCCCTCCCATGACGAGAAGTTTATCTACATATCATATCATAAAACCAAGATCTTCCTGTTACTATGACAATTTATAATGTTAATATGTTATGTGTAAAATTACCTACAATTAAAATATCGTAGATAAAGTTGGCAGAAAACAGGTACTTAAATTATTGTTAGCAACATTCTACGAGCGTATTACCGTCTTTTGCTGCGACCAGCTAGCAAACAACCATAACTTATAATCTCCTCTATGCATAGACTACATCGATAAATCCTGTGCTCACTGACTTTCTCATAACGTGCCGGAAACAGATCACGACTTGCATTGCGGGATTCGGGTTTGTGGGCTATCTATCCCATAAACGTATACCCAGACATACTGTGACCATCTGAGGCACTATTTACACTTATTTGTTCTGTATATGTACTGGGGTAAGGGCGACAATAGCATGCGCATTTTGGGCAGTCTGTCATTAACTGCGCTCAATGCCGTACACCCTTGTAAGGCAACGCGTACGCTGCATGTGTACCTGCCCGAATGATTTGTGATCTGATAGCTATTTTGAGCCAACGAAATATTCCTTCGCTGCTTTCATTTTTGTCCGTATTCAATAATAAACACTACACTCCGGATATTTGAGAGCGTTCTGTTTTGACTTCAACAAGACTGATTTTATTGATTATTGGTAAAATGATGAGGGTTTTGGTAACTTTAATGAATGGATAACCATATTTAAGATATGATAAACACCAATATGCTGAGGAGAAACATGATTCATTACTCATTACAAATTCAGTAAACATATTCAGGCTATCTTAGTGGTTATCTTAAGCGCGTTGGGAATATAATGTACACATCTCAAAGACGTAGTACGTCATATGATTCGAAGAAATTGCATTACTTTAATTATAAAAACTGTGTTCTTTTCAGCACTGATGTATGCGATACAATTTCGGTATACATCTAAGTATTTTATTCTTTAAAGATTAAAAGTTGTGGAATCCTTTACTTTATTTAGTGTTATATATAGGGTCCATCGGTAGAATCACATCATCATCAGTCTGTGTTAGTCTACTGTTGGCAGGCTCTCCCTAATGAGCGTATCTTATAAATATTATACATATTACAGTACTTGGTGAGGATTAATCATTGCATATTTATGTAACTGCGATACGCGATAATGGATGCGATATTCCTACTAAGTACGTATATACGATACACCTTCACCATCATGACACAGCATTAAAGAGTCTTAATATTAACTTTTCCTATGCTGTACATAATCCAAAAGGAACTGTGTTAACTGATCCATCATTAAGTACATGAATAACATTAGAGCTGTTAACACTTTCAACAGGTTTATTAATTAGCCGCATTCCAGTAAAGTAGACATATTTCTCTTAGACTCCTCCGAAGACGGAAGGTTTTTTAACTCCGGGCATTTTCGGACGAAATCTTACGAGATGATAGATACAATTTGGAGTTTATTCCTTAAAGCAATGTTCTAAATATTACCAAAAAATCTTTGAAGTCATTACAAGAGCTGCAGTTTCCAAGAACTGGTAGCAGTGCTGGTAGACGGTGATAATCCACCGCCACCACCAATACAAACTACCATATAGCCTTCAAGAATAGAAGAGTTTTGTACATATGTAGTTAAAATTTACCAAATTACAGCAAAACAACAATTGATACCAGCTTTCCTTCAGGTACACATTGTATTGAGTGTGGTCTTAGCATTAGTAAAATTTTTGCAAATCTTGATTAGGATACAAAAACTCACCATTTGTTGGGGATTGCGTGGTTTCCGATGTGCACGCGGCACCTTCAGCCCCGTCACACCTTCCAACACGTCGGCCAACAGGAGCCCGTCGGCGCAGTCTCGGGCCAGTCCTCCTCCAGACGTGCCTGCCCGACGCCGCGACCGCGCCCGCTCCAGGTAGTGATTCGCCCAGTCTGTATAGATCTGAAATAAGACAAATTTATTTATACTTAATAATTATGGATATGCCGATAAAAATTAAATGTTTATAACTTTTTTTTATCAAAATCGATCCTCATTGTGCTTTGTCGCAAAACTTTCTGAGTCACCTGGTTACATATATGGGTTCTGTAGTTTTGCGAGAAAGCCGACAGTAAAACATGTTAAATCACTTTGTGAAGCAGTAACATTGACTGGGAATCTGTTGACTCACAAAGAACTATAGATAAGATTTTGATGGTCGTATGCTGCGAAATCGCTACTAAAAGTTTAACTACAGAATTGCCAACGTTAAAAAGTAACGTGGTGTGCCTCTTGAAAACTGATTATGACAAGAGATTTAAGGTCTAGGTCGCTTAACAAATTCGTTTTAATTGATTAATTTTGATAGGAATACATGACCAAGATTAAGAGAAACAGGTTTTTCTTTCCAATTTACCATATCTTTTAAATCTTTAATTGTGAATCTATTATTCAGGCGCTGATTTACTGCATAAAAATGTTGGAACATCCTTATTAAGCTTTCATCGTCGGGAAGGCTTACGGGATCATTCATGGCACATTGTTATACTATATTCTCAGCGTGGTATATTCCTGGCCTATTACAAGTATGCGGTCATCGGTAAGTTCATAAACGAGTATGAAATGCAGCGCGTAAGTGAATTCTTAAAAGGATTAAGTCATATTCGAGTCAATTTGTTGGAGAATGGGGACAAGTGGTGGAGTCGCGACAGACCGTCGCCGACCCTGAAGGCACTCAGACGTGCGAATAAACCTAGACCCGTCCCACTCACTAATGGATTCTGGACTAACGATGCTAATTTCACTCGAAACTATTATCACGTTGCAACACGTGAAATTGATATTCCCACTTGATTGAATAACCAGCAAGAAATTATAGTATAAATGTCAAGTGTTACGCAAACTCGTGTCAGCGTATCGTCGCTCGTCATTTACCATTAGATAGGATTAGAAATCCATCATTCACAGTTCATATGAGCCCTTAAATAAAACTTCACAAAGTATTTCCATATATTATATCATAGTACGCTTCATTAAGTCGGTTGACAACACAGTTCACGGCCCTTTAATTATAAAGGACGGCCAGATGGTATGTGTAACATGACATTGTAATTCTTCAAGCCACGTTACCATCTTATTTCATTCGAAAGTACGCATAAAAAGCAGCTAAGTGGTTAACTATCACCTGCGGTATGAGTTACTGAGTAAGTTTAGATATTTAAATGCACGACACGCTCCGGCTCGAGTCGAATAAAGGAAACGTACTAATGTAGCTCGGTATTCGTAGATATTATCGGATAATCGAACATGTTAATAGAATAATCGTGATATGAAGTATTTGAAGATCGTGGACGTGTTTGAGATAAGGGGAATCGAAGCACTCGGTCTCAATTCGTGACCGTATCGCCGCTATCACAGGACTATTTATTCAAATCGGTTCTGAATAGCTTTCGATTGTAATAAATCTCTTGAGACGGACATTTTTATCGCTCTAGGTGGCTGTTGGGAATATGTTGTATCCGCTACCATAAAAATACATCGGTGTCCACGTAATACATATTCAACCCATATTGTAAAACTATTTTTTCTAAAATTACGAAATTTTAGATTTTATGAATCTATTAACAACATAAAAATTATAGGTAAATGATATATGTAACGTTATTCCTAGGTGTATTTAATTGTTTGATTCTACATTTGTCGGCAGATTATTTTAATTAATGTGCTTTACATTTCAATACCAAATATACCCGTTACGTATATCCAAATGACCGCTTAGCAGCAATATGTACCTACTGTGCGGCTCACTGGTTGCAAGCGTCCATAAAGCATGCAATTTCACAGATGTATGAAACTTCCGAATAAATTTAATTAAATCGACTCGTTTCGAGTTTCGGTATTAATTCATAAAGCGCTGCGATATTTGCGTACAACAAACGCAATTTACGCTCACAATGTATGCACATAATAAGTATACATGTATGTAAACGCCCGCAAGTTAGAGCCAGGGTTGCCGATATTAAATTAATTGTAATTTGTCGTAATAAAAAATAAAGATAAATAATCTGAATAATTATAAGCCGTCTAAGTGGATTTTTGTTCTTGGGTGTAACAGTTACCTTGATACAAAAAGTGAGAAAATCAACATCAGTCAAAATCTACAGATCTACTGGATTCCATCGGATTGTCTGGATTTGGTTATGACGTGAATAAACAAACCCAACTTTGGGACATCCCTATATGGGAACATGATCAAAATAAACAAACTGACTACAGGCTCACTCATGGTGGTGTATCACGTATTCCCAGGCGGTTCAGCGCCGCCCCTGTTGGGATTGTTTTCATAAACTTTCATGGGGCATTTCATTTTGACCCAGATTACTTGAATGTGATTCTACAATGTTATACGCAATAGCATACATTGAACATTATAATCGGATCTCTATTTATGTTTTCTAATTTGTGTTTTTGACAAAAAGTAGGCAGCTATAAATTGTGTGCTCAAAAAATTATTTATAAAGACTTAAAATTTTCTATTACACGTTTTGTTGCTGTTGCTTTTCCTCTAATGTACGTGAAATATTTGGTTACTACGCAACGTTACTGTTTCATACATTCTTTAATGCTAACAATAACAAGGAAGAAAACACTCCGAGTATTTATGTTTCACAGTACCACAAGGATTACGTTTGCAAGGCGCTCTAAAATATTACATAATTATAGAAATTACTTCAACCGCAACAATTGGTCCAATCTAGACTAATAGCGGCGGCCAATGAAGTCATTTGCAAGTCTTTGACCCCGAGTTCGACTTGGACGAGATTCGTCCATGTCTACAACAATCTAAACGGCCCATATGTTGATTTAAATACTAGCGACTGGGAATAATTATTCTGTCAAGACGGTGCAGACCTATATCAATTAGTATCACTTCACTTTAATTTACGTAGTGGCCTACTGAACACTAATACAGAGTGACAAAACATTCAATATCTGAAACTACATTTGCTATAGAGAGTGTAGAAGTGATGATGTAAATGTAGTGTAAAACATTATTATACACAAACAGTATTGGCGTCAGAACCGTAAGCAAATCTATGTACAATTTATTTGTACACTTGTGTACGTTTAAAGTTGTTTAATAGCAGTACCTACTGCATCCATTACGTTGCTATAATTAGGTTTAGGTTCACCAATCTATATGTAAAATCAGGCCAAACAGTGTCACGATAAGTGAGGGCCTATAACTGTGAAGTGCGGAAGCTAAACGGGGTCGTGAGCTTTTAATATAGCTGGGCGGATGGGCGGCTGGGCGGCTGCAGTCGATTACACCATGGACTGGGCGCTGTTTCTATAACATTGCGAGTTAATATTAGAACAGAAATAATTCTCGAATGTAATCATTCACTAATGTGGTATTTAATTTATGTTATCTATGTAATAATGCAATATATAATTTATAAGAATTCAGTATAGTAATGGGAATCAGTGATATGAATTCTAAAAAAAATGTTGATCACTTTAACTACATTGTGCAATAAAAATAGCATTTATAGTGGAATGGGCCCAGATTACAGTCTTCCACTACGAGGATTTCAACTTTTAATTCTAGCGTGCACCTCTAACTATACAAAGTTATGAGCCTTTTTTAAATTAACGACCTTGCACTCGCTGTAAAGTTGTAGGATAACATTGCGGAGAAATCAACACGATTTAGAGATCTTGGTACTATTGTTTGAGACGTGTGAAGTGTCTCAATTGGTAATTGTTCAGTGTGCTAGAATGTGACCTTAACTGTTAACATTCTGAGAGGACACTCATTTATGACACGAGAACAATAAAGGGGTTGATGATCAAATAATAAATAAGAACCAAACACACTCACGCGGTTCGATTAGTTATACAGTAACAATCACAAAACCTGATAAAAAGTTCTAGTCAAAAAATCTAGTTTACATGGAACTGAAGATTCATAGACGACTGCCGTGCAAGGTTATTTCTCAGAGAAAACATAAGAAGAAACAATCTATTTCAGTCTTTTTAGAAGTGCTCTTGCTTTGCAACAATGTTTTGATTAACACTCAAATGCGGGTGAGAAGGTTCCCGTGGCCCAGTTTTATTTTTAACCCCCACGTGCAGACTTCGCGAAAATTTCTTGGAACTTGGAGATGAAAATTATATACATAAATGTAAATATTGTGACAAGGGCCAGTGTTATTTTAGCTGCTCGTAACTGCTACTGCTCTGGTAAATAAAAGCTTTAAACGGACATTTCAGATTTTAAGCGGACGTGTGCCTTATTTTTATGATAGGTGGATGCAATTTTTTTTATATCCCTGTCCCGGGCGCGGGTCTTTTCTACAACTACGAGAGGCCTGGAGTATACTCCATCATGCTGCTGCACGGTGGATCATTTTTATCATACATTAGCCATACGTCAATAATAAGTATCACCCATTTTTTACACAAGTAACTTATGAAAACCTTATAAATAGCACTTCCTGTAAAAAAGTAACCCATATCTAACACTACAATAGTTACAGTCAGTTAAGTTATGGAACGTTCACTTTTTTCAAGTGTTAATGAGTCCAGCCCACGCGAAATTAGTTCATATTTAGTTTTTCAATTACAACATAATAATAATTACCTGGACAATGGAGCGTGTCTGGCGCGTGACATCGTCGGTGGAGCCCTGGATGGAGCGAGGGGCTCGAATGCACGTAGGAATCATTGTCACAACAACATAATTACCACAATTAGACTAAAACATTGTCTTCTCGAGTTCATTATGTTCTTAAAAACAATAATTTGAAATTATTTTTGTCCACTAAAAACATTTTATATTCCTATATTAAAATATTCGAAATTTCTGGGCAAGGTTTTTTATTTTCAATAACTTTAATTATTTATTATTATTTGGACTGGTATGTCAATAACAACAATAAATATATTCATGTTAAATTTAAACACATCTAGCCATCACAGTAATTGATATCTCGGCCTTGTTTACTAAATATACATTCTAGGATATAAAATTAACTGAAAAAGATTAACTCAACAGCTATCGAGTATATTAATAGCTTCTGTGAAACAATTCCACACGAAACACGTTATTGGAATATTTCAGTTACGATTTTTCTTCCTCAAAGCAAAGCCAGCTTGGATTGGTGTCACAAAGAAAGACAGAACCGACATATTCTGATCTGCGTGCTCTATACACTTTGAAGAAAATAGATGACTAGCAGGTATGAGGCGAGCGTGTGTCACGGTTCATGAATGAATGGGTACGTCTGTAGTGAGATAAAGTCTTCTGGGAATATTTACTCTAGCGGTCGGCGCCTACGCCCACGTCGAGACTCCGCTGCGTCACGCCGCGATATGAGTACTAGAATAGACCTCCCCAGTTATTGTGTTGTTTGAGCTAAGTATGGAAAGGGTAATCGGTCACACCAGCGTATAGCAAGATAATAGGCAACTTTATGTTCGCATAATAGTTGGGTTACAAATACTTTTGAAAAGCATTACCTTATACAATACAAAGTGCATGAAATAGTTTGTTACTGACAAAACATGAGTGTTCTATACAAATTAGTTACCTATCTAACGAATAATTGATTTATTATCATTGTAATGATAATTTCTGAACTTTATATCTTATGAGGTTACTCGTGTATATGTGCTTTTTAACCGACTTCATAAAAAGGAGGAGGTTCTCAATTAGTCTGTATTTTTTTTGTGTATCCAGATTATTAAGAATTTTAAAAGAGCAATATATTATCTACATATAAAAATAATTTGGCCCTGTCGTTTAGCGGCTTCGAAAGAAAGACTTAACACTTGGGATAATAACGTTATATGCACGTCACCGATACCAAAAACACGTTTATTTTATTTTTACCTATCTGTTTGTTTGTGCTGTTTTATCTTAAAGGCGGGGGAAATTTATTATATAGGAAATGTGACCGATAGGAAAATCACTTTAGGGCAGAAATTTTCATCACAGTCGATAAGAAACGAACGTACGAAATGGGAAACGGAAATGGAAATTGAAATATAGGTATCAATATTATTGTACACATGGTGCTTAATCAAGTTCAAAAGATATGTGCCTACCTATATCTATGTATATATAGCATTTATTGGATCTGCATAATAGCATCGGCGTGTAGGCGCCTTGGAGCGATTATATTGAAATGAAATAGTATGTACTTCGCTTGAAACAATGACAGAACCGTTTAGTGGGAGGGCCCGTACTTTGTTCTATCTACAGCTACACACGATTAATACCTTTTACATGTATACCGACCGCTACATCAAGTCAAGAATACTAGTAAAAGTTAATAAACAATTATTCTTCAAGTACCCAGATTTCGAAGGTGAAGTCTACCAACTTACTAATGCTTAGCGAGGAAAACAATGAACTCAACTGTTCTCATAATGATCTGAAATCCATGGGCCCAGCAGTGAAAAGGTAATAAAGAGCCTGAGAAAACCCGTTAATATGATATTAATTTTAATTACTTAATTTATTTATTTAGTTATAAAGCAATCGAGACATTTCCTAAAGATCAATGGCCCACAGCTTCAAATAGGTCAACGAGTGGGCAGCCTTAAGATCAGTATTAGAAAATTATCATCTCACCTACGTATTGTGCTTACACAACGTTGTAATGAGTTGAACTTAGTTCGTATTATAATAGTCAAAAGAGACTGCATAATTAGTTAAATATTTATTTATTTAATTCTGAAATGCGTCTTCCGCGGCAAATTTAGGGTGTAGATTTGAAAAGTAATGCAAATGACTTATAAGCCAAAATATTATTCAAACACAGTAGAAATCGTAGATATTAGTTTTAGCATGTATAATAATGTGTATTAAAAATAACTATATAGATGACTATGACTATATATAGGACTTTAATATTAGTAATCAGTACTTTTTGGTTCTAGAATTTTCCATGGGTACATTAATACACTTTTGGGCGTGAGTAATCTGCTAGTGGAAATCCTGGCTATATCCGTAATTAAAAATAAAACGAAGGAAGAGGAAAGCGTCCACGTTTCTAGCGCCTCTTTGAAGTTACCGTCGTTTCGAATATCGTTAACTAGTCACCACCGGCTATCACATAGTTATAATTATGATGTTTTGAGTACAGTAATGCGCTATAAATCCTACACAATTGTACGAAATTAAAATAGACAGACTGTAGTACTGAACAAAACGTCTATTACGAGAGGATTCCTATCGATATTTTGAAACATTTGATATAATTTATAGTCGTTTGAAATGATGTAACTCTATCAATTGTTCATTCTTAATAAGCTAGGTTTAGCAGTCATTTCAATGAAATAACATGTTGTGAAAACCGTAATAGGCCCGTCGTCTGACTTCTGTAAATTTAGTCGATTTCTGGAGAATGTATACATTGGAAGATGAGAAAAACCGAACACGTCACCCTTCTAAGAGATTGGCCGAAAACATCGCATCTGGGGCTCTCAATGGCACGAAAATTTCAAATAGTTCCATTCGTCATCGCTTCCAGATACCTTTACTGTACCATTTCCCGACAGCTATTGAATAGAGATTTACAACTTCATGAATACAAAATTCAACTAACCGGACTGTAAATAGACAGCATAATATAAACTTCTTTAACTGGATCTTGCAACAATTTCAAGTTGATGACGAATTTTGTAACAAAATTATCTTCAGTGACGTGGCAGTCTTACCTGAACGACTACGGCAACAAATAGCGTTTTCGAATCTCTTGAGACTTTTTCACGGGGGATTCAAACGTGAAAGGAGCTTTATTGTACCGTGCGTTTTTGAAAATTCCAAGGGTTTTCCATTTCTCGTGACAATCTTAGTTCGCTTTGTAGGAAAACGATAAAATTGATATTGGTAGGTACATTTATGTGTTCACTAAACACTATACTTCAATTTACATTGCTCAAATTTAGTAGATAACGTTTACATTTCTGTTTAAGGTACTGGATTGACTTATCTTACTTATTCTGCTGTACCGCGCGTTAAAAATAAATTTTCCGTAAACACGTTTCAAATCAACAGCGTCGTAAACCTACATACTGGTTACGTTTAAATTCGACTATATCTAGAAGCCATAAAAAGTACAATCGACATTAATACATAATCTAGTATTTCGAAAACTCCATTCGGATTCATTCTTAATTAAATGACGTATGTGTAAATTAAGTTACGTTAAAAAAATTTGAATTTTTGTATTGTAATGGCATAAAAACTAAATATAGGATAAAAATATAAAATAAATTTATAGGAAATTATACTTCAACAACAACTCGTAGGCACTGATATTCATTAGGATTCGTATCAATGTTTACTTCGGTTTTAGAAGTTTCGACTCTACACTGTTATAAAAGGTAAGTTACTACCTGGATAAAAAAATATTATTGTGCTTATCCTTAACTACATGAGCATATTCAGCTTATAGCACAACTTTTAGAACATCTTTAGTTGGACAGTTCAAAGATAATTGAGGTGTTTGTTTCATTCTGACAGTTCTTCTATTATCATTTATCATACCTAGTGTTGCTCTATTGTTTGTTTATTCAATTTCTTCAAATAGGATAATTTTGGCTAGTTTACATCAGAATACGACGTCCGTATTGAATCCGGTGTTTATTTACACGCTTGTCAAAAGTTCGACACACGGTGCGTATTTATAGCCGCGGAAGGTGCGCCGGCCAACGAACTCCTGTGACATAATCATAAAACACGACCATTTACAATGTGAAACAAAGCACCTCTTAAAACACTAGTCGACGGATGGATAGATATGAATGACGTAAAAGGATTTATGGACTGCCGTCGTGTGTTATTACGTCTAATACTTTAGGAATTGACGTAATTGTTCCGGTATTTAAATTCCATTATACGGAATTTAATCACACCGACAGTGACGAAGGGGATGTGCGAGTGATAATGAGTACTTTATTTTTATTATTCTGTTCAACTACAATTTTCCGATGTTTATAATCTACGAGTAATATTTCACCTGACGTACGAAGCTGGAAGACTTAAATATATTCTAGGTAGAGCTTATTCCGAAAACCTTATCAGCTTTTAAGGCAGCCTCCCTTTGTTAACGTGACCGATAGTCTAAACAAAACGTCAATCAATGCCGAACAGGATCATTTAATTATTAGTTCATTTGATAAAAGGATGTATCGGCCTTGGTCATATGTGGGGCGCAGATGTGCCAAGTTATTTATGAGTTGAGTGCACTTTCCAAGTACTCGATCAGTTATCTCTATTACAGACAAAGCACAGCCTGTATTATCAATCGGAATTGAAAAGGTAGAATACTTTTTTGTACTTTACGTTTTAGTTCCACCTACTCACTATTTAGAAAGTGATGTTTGCTAAGTAATTTAAAGATAAATTGTTGAAGAACTCGTAGCGCACAAGTCGTCCAAAAGTAAGGCAACTAAAGTGGTTGTTTCATCTCTAGTCGCAAATTTCTTCGAGCTTTACCGTGCTTCGGAAAGTACATTAAGCAATCTGTGTTCGTTGTTATCATTACATAACAGTTGTTGAAAGCCATCAAGTTTTTAAGTAATCTCTATATATTTAGCTTAACTAAAGTGTACTCACGAATCATGTTTTTAAATATTTCTCTAAAAACATGAATGCTTAGTTTTTAGATAAGAACCATACTATGTTCACTTTATCCTTTGCCTTGATAACGGTATTCACGTTTTACTGTTCTGTCGAAAACTGAAGCCTTATTAGTGTGGTACCGTTATTCGACCTTCCCGTCTTTTTGTCCATCTGTTGAAGTGAAGCAATTAATCATCAGTAATATCAAGAATTTAAAAGCGCATTGACATTTTGAATACGGTTTATTGTAAAGTGACAAAATGAAATTGAGGCGTTTACTTTATACTTGTTTGGTATGTTGATTTACTAAAGGCGTAATGTTAACTTTTGTACTGAGTGAAAGAAATACTGGACAGAGAGGGTGTGGCGGAATAAATGCATCTATTGACTGCTCTACTGACCGTCATCAAAGGTATTAAAAATTGCAGGTTTTGTGAATTAAATTACATTGGTTCTGTGATGGCAACAGGCACTAAACAATACATTAATTGTATCTACCGAACAACAGGCGAAGAGGGTTTTGTACATAAATTTGTAATATCGTGCAAGAACGGTTTGTATCAGACGAAATAGAAATATGCAATGTGTATTTACATATTAAAATGTGAAATGAACATTGATAACCACAAGTGCAGAGTCGCACTGTAAAAGCTCTACCGCTCCATCTGTTTTGACCGCTTAATAGCATCGTTCCCATTTCGTGTTCCGATATAAAGGTAGAAGAAGTACGGAAGTGGACAACGATCCGCTGTTTCATACATTTCCTAAGAAGAGAATGTGATCATCTAACTAAAAGGACCAAAAGAAGAAGAGTATTTCAAAACTGATAGACTAGGTCGAATACGACTTCATTTACCGTTAATAGTTACATGTCAAAACATAAACAAAATCTGTCAGAAAGTCTAAGCGTTTTAATATATGTATGAGCACATATTATGTTTCTTTTGATTTTATAAATAACCGCGATGTAGGTAAACGAGTGGACGTGTGGCTACGTCGCATTTGTCAACGTTTTGCCTCGGTTTTGTTTGAAGAACTATCTTCGTTCAGTTTCGTCTTGAACGGAAACTCCTTTCTCAATTTAGCTCAATGTTGTCGTTGTTTTATGGCGGTTTATTTTATGTTTATACGAATTATAAATTACGTACATTTTATTAAAAATATTTGTTAAACAAACCGTTAAAAAAATCTAATTTGTAATTTGTGAATGATTAAAATATTACTTCATAAATGATCACTTAGAAGAACTAAACTTTTGTATATTTTACTGCATTCAATTCCGAATGAACTTCATTTTACAATTAACTCGGCTGCGTAACTACAAAGCGACTCACGTGTTTAACTTTGTCTTCCGGTGAATGATGACAAAATGAAAAGTACATAAACGGCGAATAGATTGTCTTCGCATACGATATGTTAATACAAAATAAGATGCACCCTATCTCCATAATAACTATGTTTAGTATTCTCTATTATTTATATATGATTATATTCATCTCGCAAGTTGTCGATATCACAAATCCATTTGCAAGGCAGAGAGCGCAGCAGCACGTCGTAACAATAAATCGTCGAGTGCACTTCCAACCTACCGTTTGTAATTTATTATAAAAGACCATTCGACCACATTTGAGGACTTGTCATACCTCGGAAATTAAAAAGACTCCTTGCTAATATAAACTAAAATACTCGTACGTAGCTTGAATTTTCTTAAGAAATCTTAATATCCAAGCGAAGCAACACCAAATGTTTTTTTTCATTTTAAATAGTGCACCGAAATATGAGACTAAAATAGCTTATTAAGAAATTGATTTAGAAACAATTCAAAATTCTCAATTTCTGCAAGAATACAATAAAAACAATAAAAATACTCGAAATACAAAAATACACTATCTAGCAATTAGGTAATTACAGAAGAGTAATATCCGCTTCTGTGATTAAATTTATGGACGTACAATACTTAGTTCTTGTCCCGTACGAAAAAACTTCAATAAGTTTGTAGTGGATGAGTCCTATTGGCTAAAAGCGTGATTTAAAAAGCTTAAGGCGAAACAATCGCCTTAATCGAAATGGCGCGCAAACCTTTCTTCGCCGTTTGTATTGTATTTCGTATTTTCAGATTAATTATTCGCTTTGCTTTTAGTACAACATCAATTTTGACTGTAATCGATTTTTTTTGGAAGGATTTAATTTCATTTTATTTATAAACCGTACGAAACATTCACTTGAGGATTACTTGTGAATTTGTTTTTACAAAAGTAACACGATCACAATGACATTTCTATGCGTGTGTTGACTGACTTAAATATGGATAAAAAAATGAGACATTTCTTCACGTGTGTGGAAAACTGAAAACTTCGCAGAAATCGTGAGTAACATTTTAAAATCACTTATTGTTGTTATCGTACCATTAATTTGGAAGTTGTCACGAGGCATAACAGATTATAGATCGAGCTATGGTTGGTGAGAAAAAAACACAAATTCAAACACAATGAAACAAACACTGTTAAGGGCTTGGTACAACTATATGAAATTATCTTATTCGATTATCTAATAGTAGCTCTTTTATTAATATTATTCCGTTATTTTGTTCAGTGATTTCCAACTTGATTTAAAGTGCCCTACTTATTTTTTACCTATTAACGAAACAAACAAAACCATAAACCACACCAGATTGAAACCACATTTCCATATCACTTGTCGTTACTAACGTAAAGAATTATACCCGCGAAACTTGTCAAGCGGATAGATTTCATCATAACAAACACGCGCTTTTGCCCAGAAATATCGTAAAATAGTCGCAAAAAGACTGTATTTTTATGACGTTCTATAGAGAAAATTATACGATCAGGTCCATAGCGTACAAATTAGAATGTTGGCGCGCGATGCTGCGCGGAAGCATAATGTTTTCGGACGGACGGACGCGCGTGGCCCGTGCGCGCGCAACTCTGACTAACCATTTTAACCAAAACCACCCGAAAGCACTTCCCACGAAAGCTCTCGATCGCTAAAGCGGGACGCTCGCCCTAAAAGTGCCTACTTGTTCGCAGGGAAAATTAGCAAACACGAAACTTTAGCTGAAACTGCAGTGACAACAAAACGGAAGCGATTGTTATCTTAATTGGTGCGCTAACAATCGAATTGTAGGTAGACTGAATCGTGATTTATATGTAAACTCACACGAATGCAATCTAGTTCTGTTGCTTGTTTTTTTATTTTATTTACGAATGTTTATTATCCTTTCTTCCATTTTTTGTTTAGAAACTCTTTTAAAGAACTTACGATTTTCAAATTATTCTGTAAATATTACAAAGTCAATTTCATATTTGTTACATACAATCTTTGTTCACTTTGACACACTGCAACTAGGTACTATCTCCCTTTGGCATCACCTCTTCTCGTCGCACCTCTCGACATGTCACAAGGCTTATAAAGCACTAAAAACAGGATTTTTTTTGTTGCGTGACAAGGCTTCGCGTCCGGGAACCGACACTTGACCTACCGGTGTATTTAGACCTTTTGTGTGCGGGATAAAAGGAAGCGTGACATCGTATTTGGAGACGTCTAAAAAAATCTATGAATAACTTTCTGTTATTATCATAAATTTTATGTCGCTGCAACTCGTAAAGTTTATTTTCAAATTTAAACGACACTAAACGGATTAGAAATATCTAAACTCCAAGGAGGATATTTTATTTCAAATAATTTATTTGATAAACGTGGCTTAGAGTAGTCGAGGATGTTAATTTATACAAAGAACAGCCACGTTGACCTTACATTCTTCATTTGTAGGTACATTAAGTTTCAATGTACTTGTTTTTTAAAAATAAATATTTAGAAACACAAATGTTCTGTACGTTTCTATCAAGGATTTTCAGAACTTTCGTATACGTAAGTATTGTGTATTTTTGAATGGAAAGTGTATAAAATATGCATCGAAAATATTTTCAATAATTCTTTTAAAATTCATTAAACACATTAATTCAAAAAGCTACACAGCATCTGTTTTATGCCCGCTATAAATCTAAATAATTGTGTGTCGTCGCCGTTAGCAAAGATCCGATTTTATAAGAGTCTAATTAAATTTACTAAAATAACATTAATCCAGACAGCATATGTCATCGTTTTGCATGATCTGACATTTCGGAATACAAGCAATTAAACGAAATAGGATTTAAAAAAAGAAGACTGTTACGGCAGATGTTTAGAATCGCATAGTGTTACTTGTATAATATATGCTTATTCTATGTAGTTTGTTTTGCTATTTACCTATTGAGGATTAGATTATTTTCTAAGAGCAGTAGAATACTCGAGATTTATAACTACAGTTATTGAGTAAAATTATTTTTAACGAAATCATTCTGTGGACTGACGTTATTATAATTAGTCCTGTCAGAAAGAAGTAACACGAGCATTTATAATTAAAAGTTTTTAACTAGGTATTGTGAGATAGTAAGTGGAACAACTAGCATACACGACGAGAAATAAAATACGAAAATTATAAAGATTAGTAACATTTTAAACATGTATACCGCAAATATAAATAGATGGTCTTATTTCATGTTTACGAGTGTTTTAGCCATAATGCGCTTTTTATGATAAATTCATCTTTTATTACCGATGTGGATGGTTGCTCGCGATTGAAGTTGTAACGCTGTGTAACTGGGTTTATAGCTGTGTAGTTACGGACATTCGTTACACATTTAATGACTTTTTGTCTTTAGTTTATGGTTGGCGCAATCGCGCAATTAATGGTGCATAATATTTTGTACAACATACATATTTATACGGAGTAATTTGTATTAAAACTGAAATTCAGCTGCTAGTTTCATATCGACATTCACTACATAACTGAAATGACATTACTTTTATCGCTTAATATTGATATTGATGATTCCTACACTATACTTAGCCTAGGAATAAGCCACACGCGACCTTTTAACACAGTTCTCACAATGTTACTTAGGTAAAGAGAATTTAAAATTAGTTGTTGAACGAGTTACAGCCCAGGTTATAAAACAAATTTTTTGCTGAAACTTTCCGTTCTTTTGGCACAAAATAAGAGTAGGCGCTCGTTACCCTAACGCAGTTGCGGCCTGCAAGCTTTCTACACAGTGAAGTAACTTCGAGCCCAGTCCACAATTACATGGGTCACCGTTAGTGGCATATTTCTGAATACGCGTAAGATTGCGTTCCAGGCTTCAAGCAGTTAAAAGAAGATCCGTCCACAACAGTAAGATTTAAAAAAGAGTTGTAGCGAAGCACCTGATATCCGCCACATCTCCAAAAAAGCTTTACTTCAACCACGGCTTAAAGTTAGTGTAATTCTTTTAAGGCATATCATGAGTTAGGTATATTTAACCGATATTATACTGTAATTATAGCTACGTAGCTAAATTGGTTGTACGTCATAGTTTGTACCACCTACACCAATAATTCATGCATCAGTGCGTATGAAATATCCGTGGTACGTATTCAAAAGAGCTTTGACCGACGAATAAAAGTAAAAAGAGTGGCAAATGTAACACGTCAGCCCGCATTAGGGCAGCGCGGTGGGTCCAGCTCCGAAATATCTCATTCATCCAGTTTCGTTTTATTTTTCCTGCAATATTTTATTTCGTTTATCCCACCATCAAGATTACGTAGAAAAATGTAAATATATTTGCCAGTTATTACATCTTTTTTATTTTTCGTTTACATTGCATGACGAGTATCACTTAAAATCTTTTACAGAATGAAACTTTTACTGTTATACAAAACGTTTATCAATTGTACTGTAATTTGCTAGAGAACACTTTGCTTGTTAGTTAATTAACATTTATTTTAAAGCATATCTGACCGTTCACAATAAATGAAAACAGACGTGTCATGAGCTGAGCATGAGCTTCCCTTAAAAAAATTCAATAACGAGTTCGTTGTCATTATTATTTTAATCTTTATTACGGGTCGTGTCGATTCACCGAACTTTCTGCAATTAATTAATTCAGGAATAATAACGAGATTCAAAACATGACGATTGCAGACTGGAAACTTACTGCGCTGAGAAAAATATTACGTTTCATTATTTGAATGCGTTATTGGATGATAACATTTTAAGAACGAATTTTGATATTGAGATGATTTTCTAATGTATCGTCATACTAAAAATATTATATGTGTGGGAATACCGTTATGTAAAGAATTTTGTTTACTATAATAATCCTCCTTTAAACACATCAATTAGGTTTATAGATTTATAAGCGTAATTCTGAACGGATTGCGTGGTAATTGATGTGGATTGAAAATTGCTTGTTGCACATATATTTTATAAATTAAAACGAGCCTCGTATACATACTACATAAACATTGGAATTAAGAAAATTGTTTAAGTACTTATAACTAATTACGTATTGGTATTTTTTATACATATAGAGCTGTAGGTATACTTTGTATATTTGTAACTGCAGGAACGTATGTTTTCATCGCAACATTTCTCTACGTTCTACTCGTATTATATCAATAGAAGGATCATTTCTGTTTGTATTCGTATCCCTTTATAAATATTTCTTCTGTGGAACCGAATTTATGTTTATACAGGATATCTTATTTGACCACTCTCTTTGCTCCTGGTTGGATTTGCGATTTTATCATTTTACAGTAAAGTCATATATCATTATCGAATAGATAATAGCCACAGTTGAAAGTACTAGGTATTAAAAGAACCACTGCCACATTAATTATTTATTTATATAAAATTAACAACTTTATAACTTAATATTTCAGGTGTGTGAGCCTGCGTCGATGTGGGTTTGCATTTGTTACTTTAAATAAATAAATAAAAAATAAAATAAAAGTCCAATCAGTTTCAACACTTATTTTATTAATATTCCCTACAGAATCCACAAGGTGCCTAACCGATAGCTGAATGGCGAGCCTGGTGACGCGTCGCGAAACTTCTCCATTTATCGTCTGGAAATTCGCGGTTTATTTTTTAGGAACGCTTATTCACGCAGTCTGGAAGACGTCCCGCATCCGATATCGGGCTATCGATCTGACATTCTACGTAAACAATGTCGTAGATACGCAGATGATAGTGAGAGTCGAGCAAGTGTAAACGGTGATGTGTTACTATATTTACGTATAGGTTTTAAGGATTGTTGCTTGTGTTTTCTTGCATAATCCAGTTAAAATTACAGTTTTCATGTAGTAACGTTATAAGCCATTCCACTTTGATAATTGTCTGCTTTTAGTTTAAAAAAAATATATTTTTTCAAAAGATGAAAAGAATTCTTGTAGAGATCACACAGAGACATTTCCTTGGAAACAATTGAAAAATATGTACAAACTATTTCTAAAAGTTTTCCCATTTCCGTGTTAATAATACAAGCTATTTAATGCTTAGCTCTCGAGTTATACTCGAAGAGGCGGCGGTGACTAAGCAACTGACTCACACACCTCCTAGAGACTGAATTAACTCTACACAAATACGTCGAAACGATCACGCCTATTACATTGTGCTCTTGTGCAATACCACCATTGCAGAGTAATTTAGAGCCATATTAATCACATATTAGTCTACACCGAGTATTATGGAAGGAGCGCTAGAACTTATTTATTTACGCTTTAAATTTACACGAAAAACATCCTTAAATTACAATGTTGCGTCAAAAATATATAATACTGTGTAAATTAATTTCGTAAGACATACTCGTCTACTTCAATACTATGAATATACAACATTAATTAAATATCTATCATCAATTAATTTATCATAACTAATCTTATATTTAAAAAAAACACATAATTACAAAAGCAAAGCCGTACAAATTTATGTTACATTATTATTAATATCATTCCATCCACGGCATTTCCCTAACGGGGTAGGCAGGAAGCACCGAGTGCCAAATATCTGTATCCTTAGAAACCTGACGTGCTTCTTCAACGTACATCACCCTCTTCGTCCAGTGACAGAGTTCTTAAATATTTTTGTACGTTATTACACAGCAGGTAGAATGAAGTGTAGTATGCTCCACGAATTTATTAAAAATATATAATATATGTCAAAGAAATGGATCGCTCTTTAAATTGAAGCTCATTACCCTCACTTAATAGACTCCCAAGCGATTAACTTGAGTTAGCGCCAGTCTGACTACTAAGCCGTTACAAAGAGAAACCTATATGAGAATAACCAATCTATTTTAAAATACGGTCGCAATGAGCTTTGTACGTTTTCTATTTGTAAAGGCGCAAGTCATTTGTCTCGATTATAAGGACGGAATTGGTGTTGCAACGGCCTTATAAAGCTACCGTGTTCCATTTTTATTGGCTTTATTGTCACCCGAAGACACAATGCGACCAACGGAACGTATTCTTTGAAGGCGCGCTCCACTTTACAATGCTGAACCTAATTTATTTTTCATTTCATTCAATTAAGGGACCAACAAAGACCCTACATAATCGAATTGCCGCAATCACAAAGCTATAAATCAAAATAATTTGGTGTGTTCGAAACAATTAGGCTCAAATGGGAGAGGCGGGACATGCAAGCGTATTTGTAGGTGCCGTAATTTTAAGGATGATAACGAAGGTGTTATTATATACTAGTAGATTCTATTGTTAAACTAACTCGAAATTACAATGTGTTCAAATTTCGGTATGTTGTGAAATAGAGATGGAATAACTTTTAAGCTCTTTGTATTAATTCCAGCCTTCATGTAACAAAAGACACAATAATTTTCTATACCTTTCATATAATTCTTTTTAATTAATTTTACGAACGGTACTTCCACTGATAGCGGTATCTGTATAAACTTACCCTAAGACTTTACTGTATGGAGGGAGGGTGCCAAGAAATACGAACAATAAATTTACTTCTTGTGTTGTGGTAAGGCAAAATGTAATTAAGTTATGGCAGTAAATTACACCGTTTTGCAGGGTTGCAATTTTAAGTAAATTACGCTAGATATGAGCACTACTTGCTTGATATTTGAGTAATATTAAATAATCTACTAATATACAAGTATTTATTATTACTAAACGTATAAAAAGTTGAAATACGAATATAATATGACTAAACGTATTATATAAACAAAACAGTTGTATTTATTAATGCTACGCAGTGTAAACTTGACTAGAACTATTTATTATAAAATTGAATTTTAAATTTGTATTTAATACGAGATTAACTGAATGGCTTATGTTCGTTTTTAAATCTTTCGAAGTCGAGCGAACACCGAAGTTGTGTCATTAGTTCTACTATTTTAAAAAGTTGCGTAATTTCCTCGAGAACCGTTGAGACGGAAACTCGGAAAAAATAAAGACGGATGTCAGGCGTCAAATGACTGCAGTTTTGTAGAAGTTTTAAATATCTATGCCTATTCTTTTTTATTAAGAGGGAACTGACGGAAAAGACAATTTCTTAAAAAAGATATTGGTAACATTGAAATAGATAGAAAAACATACACAACAGTCACTTTCGTAAATTTAAAGAAACAAAAAAACTTATTTTTGCTCTCGCTGTTGAAAGAAGTCTTTTAACTTACAATTTTAATATACAATCCGCGTTCCACTCGTCCATAATAAACAATCGTTCGACTCAACTTCAGGATAGGATCTCCAAAATTAGTGATCATCGAGATAATTAAAAAGTGAATAAATACCTTCAGATACAAGTTATAATCTCAAACGTACGGTTAGTTATTGTTAGATATTCGGAAATGATTGTTTTTGATCGAGCCGCGATCTGTGAAATTTTCAACGGTTTTGATTCGAAGCACGATCGGCAACGGTAAGTCAATTAAATGGCGCAAATCGTAATGAACCGTTAATGAGACGCGTGGAGAATGCCAATAAATAAGTTGCGGAATCGTATTCTGTATGTGTATCGCGCAATATTCCTAATACTAGGTATATTGCTAGGTATGCAGGATGGTAACGACAATTAATCAACAAAACAAGAAAAACAATAACAATAATGTGACCATGAAATTTCATTTACATAGCAGTTACTAAACAATAGAAATCGCATTATTTTTTTTCATTCATTATATATAACCAAATAAGTTATGTAAATATAAAAAAAATATGACATTTATTTTAACATAAAAATTAATATTGTTGACATGTAAATAAGCTAATGTACCGAGCTATAAAACACCATGAACTATGGTAACATCGGGTGGTAGGTATGTCACGTTGTTACGTACTTCTATAACAAATGTATATGGATTCCGATTAACAATAATTTCGTTAGCAGCTGGGATAAATTTAAATTGAAGCGGACGACGGTCGACGCCTCTTAATTGACACGTCGGTTTACTGGACCGTGTTTCAGAAATACGATATAATGTTCACTAATAGCTACGTGACAATCTGTGTACTTGGTATTTTAAGGAGACAGTATTTTAAGGTCAAACAGAGAGGAATAGTTGCTGTCACCTGTTTTATCCAAGGTTCAATGACACTTCGGTTAAGCGAACCTTGTAGCGGAACCGCGACATAACCACAACATAATGTATTTGCTAATTACAGTAGGACCGTCAATGACAATACTCAGAATGCATAATGTGTCATTTATATTTTATGTAATTACCTAATTTATGAGAGCAGTTATTCCAATAAATAGATGTATGTAATGATAGCCTAATGCTTTAGAATTCAGTCTGTGACTCCGAGGACTTCGATTCAAATCCTGACGCCTGTAACTTTACAAAGTTAAGTGCGTTTAATAACGTAGTACTTAAATATCACTCACTTTAACGGTATAGGAAAAATCGTCAGGAAACCTGCACACCTGAGAGATTACAATTCTTTCCGAGCTGTGCGAAGTCCGCGCATCCGCGCTTAGCTTCGTGGTGGACTATGGCCTACAAACTTATCACTTAGAGGGAAGACTGGTGTTCAGCAGTGGAACAATAAAGGGTCGAAAAGAAGGATACTCTATGCTTTTTGCCATTTTTGCTGTCAAACAGCACTAACACTGGCTCTAATAGAATGCGTTTAATTGTCCTCAGAAATGCGATCACATCTGTAAGTAATGTCAGGTAGGCGTTCGTCTTGTATGATAAATTATACAGACGGGCTTGGACTGCAATGACTAAATTGCAAATTCTATTCCTCAAAACATGATTGTTTATACAGAAAATGTTGACTTATGAAAATTTTAATATGAACACCCGAACGTATTTGAGAATCTTCTCAAGTATTTTGTGTAGTCACAAGACCTACATATGTACATGTTTCTTACATATTTCTTATTAATAAATACCTTACTGTTTTAGAAGAAGCTAGGTAGCATTGAATACAATGAAACCAAGGTCACCGACACGCGCAAATATAAATCTAATTCGGCATTGTCATTGTGAATGCGTACCACGAGTGAATAAGGCTGACCTAGATTTAAGTTATAACGTAAATTGACATTATAGTAATGGCTGTAAAAAATCTATACATATATATCTACAAATATCTATATGTACAAGTCAATACCTTATGCAATAATAATTTTTATTTTTATTTATTTATTCTTTATTACACCATGAGAAGTGGTATAAAATGTGGACTTAATGCTAATAGCATTTTCTGCCAGTCTACCTTTGGGCCAAGCAGACAACATAGCATAAACATTATTGTAGAATAGTAAATAATGAGGAAACCTTTAGTTCTTGTAAATAAACCTGTTATCTTGTTTTGGTACGTTTTCATTCATTAAAGGTTAGCCGTCTAAATCCCTCCTTATCCTTAGGTAGCCTGAATATTGTTCAACAGTTTTGTGATATTTGGGAACCATGACCTCTTCAGTCGTCTAACTGATCGCTCTCCAGCTATTTGACCCATCACGATCGTTTGAACCAGCACGCGTTCTTGTTTCTGTTTGATTGTTGCATACGAGCTCTACATTTGAAGCGATTATGAATTGTTCTTTTTTTGTGGCATTTTTGTAATTTTGAAGTGTGAAGTAAGGTAAAGCATTGGTTGCTATTATTCTATAGTTTCTATTAAGTAATGAAAAAAATGGTCACCGGACATACAAACGGGTAACTGTTAGTAACTAGATGCTTTCTCATTAAAACAACAGTCGCCCCCAACGTCGCCGACTGTTTAAAGGTTTTCGTAATCATTCCGTGAATCATTTCCTGCACAATGATATGAGCAGTCTCATTATTTTGCGGGATGTTTTCTAACAACATGTCTGCGAGGTAACACAGACGGGCATAAACTATACATGTTATGTCTGCACTTTTAATTTTCAGTGACCAGGGATTTTCTTATACCTACCACAAAGGATTTAAAGTATAAATTTATTTTATACACTTGCAGGTAAATTAGGAACACAAGACAATGTAGACATCCATCACGGTTGCAGCACGTTTGTTTTTTGTTGATAACACATAGATATTTGGAAGTCGCCCCAAAAGTAACAAAATAAAATCAACGATCAGTCCAATTTTTCTCATTCGTTGTTCGTCCTATTCGATATACAAAAGGAAAATAAAAACACATATCTACTCGCTTGTTTTGTTCGCGGTAATGCAAAAATAACAACGGGATTTTTACTGGATCCCTTCATAAACGGTTTG
Source organism: Agara michaeli (assembly GCA_018245675.1). NCBI lineage: Eukaryota > Metazoa > Arthropoda > Insecta > Lepidoptera > Hesperiidae > Agara > Agara michaeli. The sequence continues at coordinate 26,472 of DWDX01000251.1, forward strand.
GGTGGAGGACCGGTTTTCATATCGTATCGGGTGCATGCATTAAGAGTACTTTCGATTCGGCGACGCGGAAAAACCAGGAGCCAATTTTACCGAGCAATACAAATAACCGTGGACACGAACGATGTGATGCCATTGAGAATAAAACTCGCGTAAACGCGATAGATTCCGCTGTCGTTCTTTTTATTTGACAACTAGATTTTTACCATATTTAGTCTGTACTTATTGTAACATCAAATTGGAGGTTATATCGTACATCGATACTAAATCATGTGCTTAAGAAAATACTACATTCACCTTTCTCCGCGATCAAACTAATAATGGTTTTAGAATGAAGTCAAAATTTCACATACAATAACGTCAAATTATTCGGGTAAGCTACAAAAATCCCGACAGGCATGAGTCATAAAACGAGATGTGCCCACCGCTTAGTCCCGATTGTTAAAACGTCCGCTGCAGTGTTGCACATTCCGATGCAATTCGGGCCCCGGGCACGCGAGCCCACCTGTCCACAATCCTAACATGCCGGCAGTAATTTATTCGGTCTTGTCTCTCGGGCAAACCATGCATCAAAGAATAATCAAAACGAGCTTTACACAATTAAGTATATTTTTAAGTCTAAACTGCTAACAAAAAATTATGCATGAATGTCTGTAAAATATATGCTATTCGTTATAGTTAATACGATACTTAAAACGATTCTTAAACCCAGAGTGGGGTAGTATCGTACAATAATTCACAAGCTTTATATAGAAAACGCTTTTAATCCACAAAGTCACATTTTTTATTAATATTTTATCCTATCCCAAGTCAAGTTCATGCAAGGTAATAAATCTGACGAATAATACTGTATTGTGTTAGTTGTAACAATTACATGTTGTATATCCCAGCTGTGGAATATAAAATCATTGCAGCTAAGCCGAGCCAAATACTCTGGTATGATTTATTTTTGTAGTTATCTGAACTTCTTGGAACAATCGATGATGTATGATAGCGTTTTGGTATAAATGACGTCACGAACACGGGATCGCTCAGTAAACAGCATTTCAATTGTTTTTGTTTGCTTCTAACAAGTTATAATTGATATCGAGATTTAAACCGCATCGATGTATTAAATCAATATACATTAAAATTATCTATTTTTGCCTAGTGTACCATAAAAAAAAATAAACTTTTCAATAGGAAATTTCCACGTTGCTGCATACAATCATGACAAGACAAGGTTTCTTCAACTTTTTTCAAGCCACAGGTTAGTTACCGCCAAGCATAGCTATCATATCTAGGAGATATTAAATTTTTACTGTAATAACTTCCACTGTAGCAGCTTGATCAATTTATACCTGTGACTTAGCCAAGTTTCATGAGCAGGTATCATTACATAGTATAAAACAAAGTCGCTTTCCGCTGTCCCTATGTCCCTATGTATGCTTAGATCTTTAAAACTACGCAACGGATTTTGATGCGGTTTTTTTAATGGATAGAGTAATTCAAGAGGAAGGTTTATATTATACGTACAATAATATATGCGCGGGACGAAGTTGCGGGCAAAATATGTATTAAGAAATGAAAAAGGGCTATCCACGCGACCAAATTTGTTTCGTCTGGATCAGAGTAAATTTATTCAAGCCAGCGAACAATATATTCTCGTGTACATCAATTATTCTTGTCAATGGGTTTAACCCATTAAAATTCTGCATGACCACTGGTCGAGCAAGTTCAAAACAATAGAATCAGTAAGTTTGTACCCGGGATCAGGAAATTCCCACTAAAATAACCACGTTTGTAGATAGATGGATCGGACGTGTTGATTTTGTCTATAATGTTGCCCTTGACTATGAAATGAATGAATATTTTTTTGTAAAAGTAACTAGGACTGAATGACAATAGCTATAAATTGAATATTTATGATCAAACATTTTTTTTCTGTAACTGTAACTGTAAACTGTCATTTTTTTATCAATATTAACACAGAAGTAATGATATTAAAAGAAACTTCTTTTAAAACTATTATTCACTAATGATTTTCATAATATTAAAAGTAGAAAAAATTTGGGTGTACCTATAATAAACGCTTCTAAATAGGTCGAACCTATACATATAGGTATGTAGTTTTGTAAAAGCAGGTACATTAACTGCTTTTACAAAAACACAATTAACACTATTTTATTGGAACAGTTTGTAGATTTCTCTTTTGAACGGTATACAACTTGTAAGCGTAGTATTTGTATTTACGATGTCAAATAATTTCATTCGAACTATAATTTTACCTACACGTGTTTATGCATTCGACATATAAATAATTTTCAAAGTGTATAATCTTAATAAACAGTTTAAAACAGTTTTGGAACTAGACAAACAAAACTATTCATTACTCATTCACAGTCATGTTCAATCCAAGCTAAACCATCTTAAGACAACTTCAAACACAAAAGGTGTTTATAATCCGTCCGTAATATACGCCGTCAAAAACAGAACACCTCAGACTTGCCGCCTCCTTTCCAATCCCCTCTTTCCGAAGCCCTCTTCTGCTACACCCCCTCCTTCCGCTCCCCAACTACTTCCTTTGTATAATTAGGCAGCTAATAAGTTCCTCTGAGAAATATTCAGTGAACTGAGCGGGACCTCTGAATGAACCTGTCGATACTGATTACACCCCGCGCTGTGCAATCCGCCGGGGGAAATACACTCTCTACCCAGTATCAGTATTCCAAATGCTCTTTTCGCTACGAAAATCCTTAATGCTATTAACTTGTTAGCTCTTGGGCTATTTGACTCGCATGCTCTTTGAGGCTTGCAAGCGCTCAGGCAGGTATTTCGCATTCATAGATTCCTTCAGACGTACATGAAGTTAAATCAATTTACGTACGTTCCAAGTAAGTTTGTTCAGTCGTGATTTCATAGTTCTATGATATTAGATTGCCGCTTTCTTGGTATTTTATAAAAACCGATATTGAGAGGAAAAAGGAAAGTGCTTAAATTATTCACTTTTATGTTCTCCACAAATGTCTATTCGCATTCAATCTCCTCGTTTGTCCATCTATCAAAGCGTTAAACACGTCACAAGAATAAGTAACGGTCGTAGTTTTCCATTCAGTATAGGGTGAATAGGTAATAAACTACGAACGAAAACAATATTCGGCGACCAATACGGGGGAGTGATAAGTCTATATCAATATTATTTCCTTACCCACTTCTCGAGATGAGTAAACTCTACTAATGACGAATAGCAAAATAGATAGAGAATAGGGGAGAATTACGCCCCCAAAATAATGCCCTGGTCAATTTGTCAGTACATTATCGGACACGAATAATCGCTTACTATTGTTATTGCTAGCTACAAAGAATTGTGAAACAGAGTGTATTACAAAAATATTCATAAACATGCTGGAAAGACTTTAGTGACATTTGAATAAACACCTTATTTCCACCTATCTTACGATATGTCTATACTTACGTAATGCGCTATTCCACTGAACATTTTATGTTATTCTCAAGGCTTAGTAATAAAAAGGCAAGGTTAAGTAATAAAAAGACAGTTCTCATAATATAATACTAAGTGAGATCATACACAATTATAGCCACAGCCTTATTAGAAATAACCGTGGTCTATAGAATACATTTTATAACACTGACCGCGTATGACCCCTGCACTACATCAATAAGATTTGCTCTACAGTGGCATATAAAGCAAAATCTCTGTCCGCAAACAATACCGCCGATGCCTGGCAGGCGTCACACACACTCGGGTTCAATTTCTCATACATATTCAAAGCACTAGGGGACGCCAAGCTTCAGGGCGGCTCTAATGAACCTTTTGAGGGTTGATGTACATTTGTAACATAGATTAAAACGATATAACAGAATTGTTTCACTTGGTATCAACAGATACTGCAATCAATTGAGTCGTTGATATATTCGTATATCATTACCTTGTACTTTAAGAAATTATTAAATACCTACTATTAAGTTTGTAAGATATTATACCTTCAATCAATGTTATTTCATGTAGTTACAAAAGGTTGGCTAATTATTCTGGTTCATCACTTTCTAAAAAAATCGTGGTAATAAAACAATACAGACGTATGAGTTTTGTTTTTAAATTCTTTGGATTTTCTTTCAGTACTTTTTGTTTGAGCATGTAGGCAAACCAAACACTAGTACCTAACTCGTGTCACAAAGAACGTCGTTCTAGTCAAGCCTAACATTGTGGGACACTGCTTTTAACTAACCAGCTAATATAAAAAACTTTTTACACTGAAATAATCTCATTTGTCTAAGATTACATAGAATTGTATGTTAAACAAACCACGTGCATATAAGATCCTTACCATCGTTTTGGTATTTAAAAGTAAAGCGACATAATGAAAGCAGACGGAAAATTAGATTCTCCATTTCATTCCCATAAGAGGTTATCTACGTTCTCAATCTCGCACCGTTTTTCCGCGTCGAAAAGCAAGGCGGAGAAATAAAATACAGGGGTGGCGAACCGACTAATATGCGGAATATTGCTGAGGCCGAAACTGAACATTGTAGCTCTGTATTATTGGTATCATGAATATAAAGTATTCTTTTAGTTATATCCATTTAAAAAAGTTAAGAAATGTGATATACATACATATGATTTATATTATGGTGTTAGTAGTGAGATAGAAAAATATTTGTTCAAGTTCTCGATGTCTATCAAGCTACACTAATATGACACATACAAAAAAAAAGCAACGACGCAACAAACCGCAAGCGCGACGGGCGAATTGTGCATCCGATACAGTTTTATCCTGAAAACTGTCACATATTTAAATCATTCCGGCAACCACGTTGATGTGAAACAGCCCAATCGGAAATGCGTGGAATATTTGCGTTTCACGCGCCATTGCTGCTGCTATTGGAAGTCAACAGAGATAATTTGTCAATTTGACTTATGTACACACTCGTAACTTTATTGAATGAATTTGTTAAAATATAACGTAACGTAACATCACGCCTGTGATCCCCTAAGGGGTAGGCAGAGGAGTGTAGTACACCCCC
>DWDX01000252.1:0-31411 GCA_018245675.1 Agara michaeli
CCCCGGCCGCCAGCGTGAACCAGAGTGCAAACGGTTTTCGCGCTTTATCTCGTAAAGCAGCAATTGTACAGAAATTTTTTAAGACATTATTTGTAGCAAATTAAATTGTCTATAACCTTATTTCTATTACTTTTTGTCGTAAAATGAACAATAAAAAAGTTACAAGCAAAATAACTGAAAATATTGGTACAAATTTTCTTTTAGGCGCTATAACTTTTTGGTCATTTTACAATAAAATGACATCAGAGCAATCTTAGAGAGGGCTTTTCATCGAATAATTTTCATCATAAATTTGTTTAATTACATTGATTTATCTAGGTTTTACAGCGCTCCGAAGTTGACCGGGTTCTCTTAAGAATACGATAAAAATCAACCTAATTTAGTCTTATTTTTCCATCATATTTTGTTATTTATATAATTTATCATTTTCTTAACATTATTATGTTATTATTAATTTATTATGGAACCTTTTTCCCGCGATGAAATTTCATGAACATGAAACACATCAAAAAAATAAAATTGCGTCCTGCGAAAAACGCACGCAAAGGCAAAAAAATGTAACATTTTAATGGACTGACTGGCGGACATTAAAAATTAAACAATGACGATGTGAGGTCGACCGGTAACAAGAAGCGTCGCGGTAGGTACGTAGTCGTATGTGTCAGTCTAGATCTAGAGCATTTGTGGTGTTTTATTCGCTACTTTTACAGTTAAATGGTTTATCAGTTATTCAAACGACTGCTACTACTGTCAATACTAGGCAGTAATCCTACTAATACATTACGCCTTCTTTATCACTAATTTATTTAGTGTAAAGTTAACAAAAGCTCAATTTAATAAGTCACCACAGCATGATAAGTAACATCCTAGTATTGTTAAGAAACTCCACAAATTGGTTGCACATCATACAAAGTAGAAATTCTCTGAAATGACGAATGAAATGTTTTTTCCTTTGATTAATCTATCTGTTAGTAAAGTATTCACGAAATTTAAATGTTTTCAATGAATTTAGGATTTCGACTTTAGGTAAGTAGGTAATTACAAAGGATTTACTTTCCGAAAACAAATTTATATTCAAAATATTTGTTACTTACATATACTTTGTAAAAATTATTTTCCTTTTTCCTTCTTTAAGGCTTTACTTTTTTACGCATGTTATTTTTTTCAGTGTAATTTACATTTCGAAATCGTCCGAAGATCATTAATCATCTTACATACACATACATATATATTCTAGATATATACATACTGAACAAACAAATATGCTCATCACAATAGTGTGATGTGTATGTGTGTCCTGGAGGGAAATCATATCCACGACCTTCGGTATGGCAGTCACGGTCTATAACCACTCGACCAAGAGCACTCGTCAAAGTATTCATATTCATAGTTATAGGCAATATATATATATTGCCTATAATTTGATACAAATATTGATTTTATAGATATCAAGACTTTTTATTAAGTATACCTTATGTTTCACATAAGTACCTATGCTATAAAAATGCTATTCATTGAATGTCACACAACTAATTAAACATAAAAGCTTATAAAAGTCATAAATAAAATCATTACATCTTCTACTTTCTTTAATTCTCAAATAATTTTAATAGATATAAATAAGCCCTTTCAGAGGCTTTACGAGTTGAAAATTTCCCCGAATAAATTATATTGAATAATAGCACGCTCCACGCCTCCCTTTTCTGTCATATAAATGTTGCTTCAGTCCGCTTAACGTTGTTTGATATGTTTTGGGTCGAAAACAAAAGTTATGACTAGTTTGTATTAAATATTTTGTAAATATACCTTTTCTATTCCTGTATTAACAGAATATTAAAAAAAAGCCAAGTAATAAAATTTGTGTTGTGAAAAATTGAAATATGTATGTTTATTAATACTGTAGTTTGATTAATACTCTTGTGGAATTACTAGGGCCAACAAAAGCTCAGATATTAAAGTATTTGCGTAGGTATGGCGCCCTGTCAGAACGTATGTGAAATTGTTAAGACATTATTTTTAGAGCGGGCTGTACTCAGCTGGGCGAAGCTGAGTTTAACGTCGAATTGAATCATAAAGCAACATTGACGTCAGTGTTCTACTTCATATCTATACACACTTTCATCACACACGCTAGCGAAAGTACACAATTGTTTATAATACACTAAAGTTAACGATGTATCAATAATGGCATAAGGAATATAGAAACGATGATAAATTAAGGAACGTGCGTTAATATAGCGCCGACTTATTTACGAGTATAGTAGCAACGGAATGAGGAATAAGCTTTAAAGTCAGGCATAGTTTCTCAAATTATATAAATACATACACCCGTCAGCGAGACGATTTCGTTATACCATTCAGCTCAGCTTTAGCTAATTTAGCTATAACACTTAATTTTGATTAAAACTTTGTCTTAAAACTTAAATATTTTATTAATTCATATTGATATACTTAAGCTTTTATTGCCAATTGCCAAAATCAAACTACCATTTCCACGCAATTATCCATCGTTTCAAAATTATGTATTTAACATTATACATAGCTTGATTTACAACTAATATCTTTATCATTTTATCGGTCTCTTGAACTGAACTGTCAGTAAAAAAATATTCAGAAATTGTTGGATTTATTTTAACACTTGTAACAAAGTTCATATCATTATCATATTCATACTCATGATGATGTAACGACCACAAAATTTCTCCGATTCTATTGTTATCTACCTATAATTGCTTGGCATGGGTGTTATTAGTAAATAATTAATGAGATACTGCTGGTAAACTAGATTACCAACAAAGTAGCTTACTCATTCCAGTTAATGGAAGAGTCTCGATCATAACGTATGTATAGTAGACATATAACAATGGTGTAAAGATACAATAGAATAAACTAGCAGGTGTTTGGTTCAATTAATTAAATGTTGTTATGTATTTATACGCAATAATATTTATTTCTGTAATCCTCGTCGTCATCAACTTGCCCTCAATTTGTCAACTAACTAAACCTAACGTAGTCTTCTCTTTATTCATACATTCCTCTTTATTCATTCAGTTACTTTTACAAAATTACCAAAGCCATTAATGATTCATGTACATTATAAGAAATGAGCTCCAGTTCAGGACAAGGGAAAGCGTTTTCGTGTTTACGTCAAGTGTCTAAAACTCGGTTAGCATTAATCCAACATCTGACTGAGAAAATGTAAAAGTAAATGATCAAAATCATTCATTTATGTTACAATATGCCTATGGTAACAATTATAACGGATTGTAACATTAGTGGTCATACGATCAATTATTGTAATAAATTTTCGGCAAAAACATCCTTTATAAACAAGTATATGTATATAGTATCATTTTTAGTTTAGCTCTTTTCTACTAAAACCACACAGTTAGTAATGTTCTATAATTTACGGTCATGTAGAGCACGACTAAATAATTAATACAAGGTATTCGATCAATTATTACGGCGGCGAAACGAGATAAAGGCAGAAGCGGCACTGCGTCAAACGGAATATTTCAATCAAGATAAAGAAAAGGAATAGTGACAGATAGTAAGGAATTAAATAAACTAATTGTATTATCAGCCATCTAAGGCGGCTCTAATATTACCGGTCGAAAATTCTCTAGAGAAGAAAATGTCTGTATAAAGACCTATACATAGGTTTTAAAGGATAAACGATAAAGATAAACTTCACGGTATTTATCACAAAATTTCTTTCCATTATGCATGAATAACAATAAAGCGGGTGGTATTGTTATTCATGCGTCATTATGCATCGTAACTAGAAACTACTGGCCCGTATCCTAGTCGTAGTCATATTCATTAATTAACTTTTTAGGTTTAAATTTGAAAATAAAAGAAAAAGAAAGGTGAAAGATAAGAAAATGAAGGATGTTTGTGAGGATCATAGTTGTGCATCTATGCATGTTTAAGAGCATTTTAATTCCAAACATTAACCAGGGATAACTATAACAGACAAGTTATATTGAATAGTTAATTAGTTTGTAACATAGTTAATGTGTACATCAACTTTTTTCATTCACACTGTAAACCATTCATGCCAATGTACAAACCGAAAATAATCTTACTTATAATGTTTGCGATATAAGGCATAAAATTCAATTTTAAATATAATGTATAATACTTTTATTATTACAAAAATCGGAGTATTTTGTTTTTGATTTTATACATTACTGTATTTGCCTCTACAATGTCGTTGAATTAATAAATGACACCAAAACTTGCAGTAACTGGCTAGAACATTTTTGTACCGATTTGTTTTTTATTATCTGTAGAAGCTGTAAAAGGGCCACGCCAAGTATCGCAACTGATATTAAGTTGTCACTGAGCGATTTTTTGAACGAAATTCTGTAGATATTTCATATTACTACTTCAAATACATAAATATGTACCTGTACATATTATACCTATGTAAAGAAGGAGGTACTGACTGTAATTTTGAAATTAATATTTTTTAAGCTTATATTGTTACTTGTGTTTTGTAAAACCCGACAGAAGTGTTTCTGGATTCTCCCTGTTTCTCTTATCAATTTGGTTATACGGGCTACTCTTAAAGAATTGAACAAATTGTGACGGGACTGCCCTTGGCAGGTAATTTTACGGGTCAATTTAGGTTACAATCGGAGAGGAATCCGACCAATTACGTTATTGAACAAACGAATGCTTATTTATCAGTATACAATGAGAATGGACGTCACACGTAACCTCTGATATTAATTAGGTACTTTTAGCCGTAAGCACGTAGGTGGGCTACGGAACGACGTTAACATAACCAGCGATCCGATAATAATTAGTAACTTCATTAGGGCGATACGAGATTAAAAATTAAACGAATTAAATTTTTTATAGATCGGTAACAGACAAATGGCCACAGGAGTTTCTTTCCCCTTTATAATAAAGAATATAGTTTTTTCGTTCCTCAATACTTTCGCTTATTCTTCTTATTTCATTTAAGCCAACGATGTCTCACTTTATTTTTGAGCTAGTTCTAATTCGGTAAATTATTATTTAGCTAGATTAAACTTAGTTGACAATTATGAAATCCAACAGGTACTGGGGTTATTCATTTCAGTTTTTGCAATTAGTAACAATTAGCAATTAGTAACTGATGAGCTATGCTATTAAGAATTGCAAATAACGATAGTGTTGCACGCAATCAATGAACCGAAAATGGAAAATTGCCCTTTACTTGCTATTGCTTCTTCGTGACTACGTTTCAGTGCTACTGCAGAACAAACGTTAATTGTTCTCTAGTGTGGCATAAAGTATTTTATTTGGAAATATTCATTACTGACTTGTTGTTCTAAGACCAAAAATCACTAATAAAAACGCAATTTATCGTACGTACTTAGGTTCAATTTTTTAAATTTATTATTTTCTGTCTGTTATGTTTTACTTTTTTTGTACAATTGTAGCTTCATACAATTTGTGCCTCGCCAGTGGCAAAACAGGATAACGAAGAAGACTATAAACTTTTTTGATAAAAAAAATTCATCTGTTTCACTTTCCATGCAACCGTTTCTTATCTTTTAAGTTCAAATTGCATGCTAATAAGTTACCTTACTTTTCCAATCATTGGCACAACTTAAAGAACAGCCTGACCAGGTATATATAAAATTAAGAAACAGTTTCAATATTTGTTAAATAATTTTACAGGGCCTACAAATCAATGGGCTTGGAACATTTTTCTAATCAAAAAATTAGAAATTATTTTACAGGGTTACCCGTACATAATATTCCGACACCGACTCCAAGAATAACAAGATTGGACCTTGTTTAATTTGTTTATTTTTTTAAGTCACATTAATTACTTTTAGAATAGTTTTCCATTTGAAGTCGGTTTTTATTTTTTTGTTAAAAGTTTTGTTTAATAGGGAACATTTTATTCATGTAGGTTGGTATAGTCCAGTGTCTTGCCTGGCGTAATTCGTTCTCGTGAAAATGGTACTTTTATTGTAAATTAGGGTAAATGCCTAACGAAATAACCTATTTTCTTTTGTGTCTGCATATTACAATGTTATTAAATTTTGTTCAGCGTTTCAGAAGTACCTATATTAAACAAACGGCGAGAGATACATTAACATAATTATATGATATTATGTAGGTATTGATTCTCTGCTCAAGTACATACACATCTCGTTAATGTATATCTATAACTTAAATTAAATTAAATTAAATAAAGCTTGAATAGTATTTAAAAATATGTAAGCGCCAGTATTGAAAATATACAACAATGCAAGAGACAGTCAAATATCATTCAATGTATTTAATAGTTATTAATTTAAATAATATAGTAATGGCGACAAAATTGTAAGATGTAATGTTTTTTTTTATATTTTACCATTAAAACGCCGAATAGCATATAAAATGACGGAATGTGACATAAAAACTGATTATAAAGAAATCCGATAAGCAGACAATAGCCTCAGCGCGAGAATCAAGGCTCACCCACATCGGTGCATCAATAAAGATCGATATTACATCATGCATCACGCATCATTACAATATCTGTTCTAGTTCTACATTTTGTATTAAAATAAATTTAATTTTACACAGTACTGTGATAAAATGAGGCGGTAGATGTAGGATGTTTGCATTATTATGACCTGAGACAACGCCATAAGTGTTTTAGTACGTTTTATGTCAATATTGAGATTTACTATTGGCGAATGACCGAGGAAGCCGCAAAAATAATAATTCTCTAATTTAGCAACAGCCAAACTAAATTAATATTATATAATTAAAACGCTTTTATTCATTTAAAAAACAAAATAAATAACAAGTTGACATTTTGTTGCAAGAGCTGCTAAATTAACTCGAAGCAATAGTTTCATTTTCAGATAAGTATTATGAGCTAGTCTTTCTATTTCAGAACATTTATATGTATAACAATATAGTGCAGAAACATGTTTAAAGGTGACAGATACATTATGTTCCTGTAAATAATTACGATAGCACTAAATTCTACAAACAATTATAGTCTGACCTTATTCTTTTACAAATAAACAAATGTAACAATGACACATAAGACGAAAATTTTATTCAGATATACATTGCATTGTACTCGTAAATGTCAAATGACGCAGTATAACAGCGTAATTTAACAAAACCGTAGACATAAGGAATAGGTACTTAGTCCGCGAGAAAGGGCGTCACCGAAAGGAAATGGAAATAATGTTTATCCAATATTTACGGGTGCACTGTGAAGAAAATTTCCTCCAAAGATCAAGTCTTTTAAACTGGGGTTCTTTTGGGGTTCACACGTTGAAACCATTAGACGATAAAAACGCAACTGTGTGACAAGGATGTGAGACACATTATCGTGATCACGCGTGCTCCTCTCGACCGTTATTTCGCACGTGTCTTGTAGAACCTTAAAGAGTCTGTGTGCTTACACCGAATCGATGCTTCAAATTTCGAACATAACCAATAATTCTGATTAAAATGTCTTTAATTACAAGGTGATGCAATATATACATTACTCCTCTGTAATAGAGGCCTTTTCTAGTCCCGACGTCATGTTAACTTAATTTGATCCTATTTGTATTTACGTGTTGTCGCAAATAGCTATCCTTGCGGATGTAAAAATAAAGTATTTACACTGTAATACAATTGACTTTAACCCGCTTCAGGCCAATTAGGTTAGAAACTAAGGTCGATCGCACTATATCAGATAATGTCTCTAATGTAATTGTGTCCAAAGATATAACATTGGACGCGTCGAAATATCTTCGGTTACATTTTATCTGTGACGGTGAATCGGAACAATAACCAATCTATATATTTTCTTGTCAATATGAGTACAAGAAAATCATCATATTGACGGATATAGTACCTATGATGCATAATTTAGCTTTCTACGTTTGCATTATCTTATGATTAAAAAATGAATAACACCTAAAAAGTGGAGGAAAAATTTTCAGACATTATATCTCTTTATGGTTAACGATTTATTTATAACATATTGTAGAAGATGGATCGTAGAAAGTATGAGAAAACGAATAAAGAGGTGGCACTGGCGGTGGCGCGCTCTCTCTGGCTATTCGTCTGTCAACGACGAAACATTTTCTGCGACGTTACGGATGTCTGTTAGGTTTTTGGTTGTCTTGTGTTATAATTGTCTGATATTTTTCGTTTTCGTTTAGTTTTGGTTTGTTAAAGTTAATTGTATTCAGATGGTTCATGTTTTGCAAATTATTTTCTTTAGTGTTATATTAAATTTGTATTTTTAAAAAAGATAGCTTCTGGTCTTATTTCTAAGACTATATAATCAGCTGACTAAATAGACATGGAGACAGAAAAATTATATTTTATAGCTTTGTATTCTATAATAAACTGTCATAAACCTGTATTTTTACGAGGGAAGATGAAACCGGAGAGGATGGACTGTTACGACAGCCACAGGCGACGACATGTTGATGGGCCTTGGAACCCTGTCGCATTAATTTACGATGCATAATGGTCTCCGTGATATGTTTTATAGTATAAAAAAAATAGATCTCGCTGCGTAACAGCGGGATGTTAGAAAATAAAATTCTTTAAAAAAACGGACAAAGTTTAAATATATAGATTATAATGTTGATTGTTAGCAAACTCAAATGCCTCAATTGAGATCGACGTTAACCTGATTTTAGCACCTATTGTTTAGGAAACTTTTCCCACTAAATTCTTTTAGATATTCTATTTGAACTAACATTACTTAATCGTTACAAAATAAAAACTCTATTAGTATTATGTATTATTTAGCGATGAAATATTCTTAATTGATAATATAATGATGAACGTAATGAAGGTACGAAAATATGTAATTTGAAATACGGTCGTAAACATCGTAGAAACCACTCAGTGGCACATAAATTTACATTCAAATCTGCAAGTAAATAACCCGGCGACCCTCCGCACAGTAGCGCCGCACGCGGCTCTAATGCGCACTAATGAAGCCACGTGTCCAACACACGACCTTTACATCCATTTTAACTATATTCCCCTGTTCGAACTAATTAGTAGTTATTAAACACTATTGCAACACACTAGTTAATGACTGAACTTTCAGTATTGTGAAACTAACAGAACGTAGTTAAATAGCATGAATAAACAAAATTAACTCACTTATTAGCTATTTCTCGGATTTTAGAGATTTCTTGAGCAAATTAAAATTATCAACTATTCTAACCCGTTTAAATATTTGAATAATATAATTTTTTTATGAACCGTATTTCAATTGATGTTATAACATTTCAAAGTAATATTCATTGGCCCTGTGGCGCAACGGATAACGCGTCTGACTACGGATCAGAAGATTCCAGGTTCGAATCCTGGCAGGGTCGGGTTTATTTTTTTTCTTACTAATAAATACAACAAACAATAAAATTTTCTAATACTTTTTCGCAAACTAAAATGAATCTTGTAATTTATTAAAATCTTCAATGTATATATTTTACGCCATAATCTATATAACCTCTAAATACGTTAAACTGAACAACGCTTGAATTTTTTGCTGCCAATAAAAAAAAAATGTAACCACTCAAGAGTCGCGAACAAATTGAGCAACTTGGCGAGAAGTGACAAACATCACAGTTTACAGATAATCCGTAGGTTATCGCCACTTGTCGTTCTTGTGAAGTGTCAAAATATTACGAATATGAACATTTTATGAACGTTACAAAATTTTAGATAAACCTCCTTTCGAGCTCGACGAGTGAGTTAATACACGTACGTGGAAACAAAAAAAAACGCCAACGTAATAAGTATATGCAATAAGTAGATTTTGTGTCATTACGTCACGCTTCGTATTTTTAAGAATAGTTGAATAACTACATTTTATATAAGTAATATTGTTTAAATATTGAGAAAATCGTAAACTATCTGAAATAAAACATACGTACATATTCAATAGGACTAATGATAAGGTGGAATCAGTTACAGGCGCATTACCACACCTGTTTATTTGATATCTTATATTTTTTATAATAATTCCACTCGATTCTTAAAGATCACACATGATCCATAAAAGCTAGCTATAGCTAGAAAGCTATAACCGTCTCGTGGCCTACCGCCTGGCCACGGAATATTCGGACCGTTGACACAGAACGTTGAAGCGTTTAACGACTAATATAAGTAGTCACTGCTACGCTTAGCATGATTAGTACATTTCTAGACATTTTATTTTAATCGCTTAAAGCTTGTCCTGTGGCCGGGCGGTAATAGCCGTTCGGTTTGACTGTTAAGAATATTACTACGGCCGATATAAGTTTCTACTAAAGTCTAGAGAAAACTTAGACAACCATGTTATTATAGAAGTACCATTATTAAATGAAAACCGAATATATGCATGTGCTTGCCTTATCTTCATTCTTATCAGTATAGCAAACGAAACACATTTTTTTGGCATGTTGTCGAAACATCGTAACCTCTTAGTTATCTGTCTGTTTTTGTGAGTATTAATATTTGTATTGATTTACAGACTACAAATAACAGTCGGTTGAAGTAGGATGCTGCAAGGATTTGGGCCGGTTATCTGGGCCGCTATCGGGCGGAAGGCGCGCTCTTGACCCCACATTGATAAGGCTCCACAAATAGTTACACAGCAACTGACATAAAACCGCGATACAAAATGAGCGAGTTAATTATTGTGTCGCAACTGAAATTAATTACAAATGTTTTATTTATATTGTTTGCCCGCCTATTCTTAACCTGACTAACCACAATAACTGCATCAACAATACGTAGCTGTAATATATATGAAAAGAGTGTATAATATAACACAAAATCAATCGTAGTATCTCCGGTTCGACGCCTTGAGGTTGGATCAAAGTCAGGATAACTTTTTGTGATGTTTGCCCATGAAGATTTTGACTCCAAATATTTTCTTAGCTTTTAGATGGTTAGCGTTATACGTCCAGCAAACATCCTGTCAGCAGGCAAATATTGGAGCCCGCGTCATGTCTCTGTCCCGGACATCACGGACATGCGCTAATCATCTAACGTAAACTCACCGCTATGGTACTATCCCCTCAAAATAACACATTATAACTTGCTTTGTAAATTCATTTTCATGTTGAAGCACTCATGTTTTCTTACTCGTTCATGTGGTTCGTGACTTACCTACATTTTTAAGTTATGCTATTTCTCATGCAAACTACATTACGTACACTGGAATCAATCCGAGTTCATTTGGTACACTGACGGTATTTTGTTCAATGCATATTTTGCCTGAACAAGTTGACAAAAAAATATGATCAATGTTGCTCATCAAAGTGTACATATAAATTGTATAATTAAATGTGCAACCCTAACGTTCCGTATGCGAAGTTCAAAGACCGAAGTTTAGCGACGCAGGAATCGCTCGATTACCTCGTTAATACCGTATCCCGATGTGACTGTAGCGAATTTGATTCGTTAAAGACCGCGCGGAAAGCGTCGTCGAAACTAAGTCTTGGCGGCACTTGACAGCGTGATGGCCTATGGCCTCAACTTTTCTCGTAAAGAGAGGAGACGGATCACCAGTACAATGAAAAATAAATAGGTAGACTGATAGGTAATACCTAATGTGATAACAGTACTTGCATTAATCTGTACACTTGTAAAGAGAGTAGTTGGCACAAATATTAAAATATTGGTTGGTTCAGATCCAGATTTGTTTTTACTGGGAACACATCAGTGGCCAATTAAAAAAAAATAGAAAGGCTATGGGCAACCGTGACTTACGATGAGGGCCAGCGGGCTTCCTATTCTATGTATTGTATTATGGCTATGATATTCCCATTATATAAAATGATACGCGAACAACCTTATATAGCATTGATACGATGTAAGCACTGTGGCCAACGGCGGGCCGCGTGGCCGACACGCTGCCTCTATCTTGTCACGTGTCGTGTCGCCGTGGCTTAGGATGTCCACATTACATCTGATAGTGCAACACACTCTGCAATTATCTTTCATCCTGTTAAATGTGCCAAATCATTTCGTTGTCGTCGTTGTCTCTTAACTATCTCTCAAAATAATTAATTTAGATATACATTTAGTATACTGAACCACCTACGTGATTTACGCAAATCATATGCAACTTTGTCATATTAAAAAATGAAAAGGTAATTCAGAGCAGTAAATTGTTGAATAATTGTTAATATAATATGAATTGTAATAATCTGTCACATGCAATGCAACATACTCGTAGTTTGTAAATAGAATAAACTTGTCATTGTGCTCCAGACATATTTTTACTAAGACTGTTGTAAAAACTCTGTCAAAAAATCTTTTATTATATACTGTGGCACTGTGATTGAGTAGAAAGCGTATACATTATGCACACGTCAGTGTTATAACATTTTTTGTTCCCATAAAATCGTGATGTACATTTTCCGTAATAAATAACCGAAAACTTGTGCCGGAAGTGAGTGGCACGCGGACACATTTCCGTAGCACGAACATGGTCGTGCGTACGTATCAACATCAACTACGATTATATACGTAATGCACTAACAACGAACACTAGTATGTATAATAGTAATTGTGAATTTATATTACGAGTACTTAAATGTACAATCAAAAACGTATAGCAATCGTAATGAGATATCTGGTAAAAATTGTAAATTATTAATGTAACGTTGCAAACCAATTTCGCAACATATTGCAGACTGTATCTCCGTAAATGTCGCTCGCCGTTCTTTGCCAGCTCAATAATAAAAGTTACGTAAAACATCAAAGTGGATTTCCACATGTCTCGTTACAATCTGCGCTAATTCCAATTCGAAAGAATTATTTCACCAAAATCAAAATATAACGGGTCTTGAAAAGTCCATACATTACACAGCAGGAGCCAATGAAAACTTGTGCTTCCGGTACGGCACGCGGCCCCATATCCGGTTCCGCGGAACAAGCGCGCCACGCTGTGGGAAAACTATATCGATTTTTGTTACATTACTCACCATATTTTATATTCAAATGTATCATTAAAAATAATAACATGAATGTGTCAGTTAGATTTTTATAAATTCAATGTACATGTAGGACTAGCAAAAGTTATTAATACTATACTACTCGTATGTATATAATTAGACAGAAAAATAAGCAAGTTTGTTGTCTATGCAAACTTCTTCGTATACACATATACATGCTAGTGTAATATATTACTATTATTTATGAAATAACAGTACTTAAACATTGCCAGAAATCTTTGCGGTAGGTAAAAACAATAAAGGCGACGTTGGAAAACATTTCGCATAACCATATTGTGTCATTGATATGTTTTCTATAGTACCTTTTTCTAACAAAAACTAATCAAAACAAATAGTTTTACAACCCGTTCTAGTATTATGAACAGTTGTTGTAGCTATCGGGAGGGTACGGCGTGGAAAAGTCAATGACGCTTGCGATGAGCGGGGCGGGGTGAGCCGATCCCGGGGGATGCGACCGCCGAAGGGTTTCATTTGCCTACTATAGTTAGATACTTATACTTCTTCCTTTGAATGTATATACAAGGGTAATTCTCAAAACCAAATACTGACAGCTATATACTTCTGCATATGGTTCAACGTTTTCACCTTTAAGTTATACGTATAATGAATAATCAAATGTACATATGTTGTGTGTGTGATAGATACTGGAAAATTCCTGCATGAAAATTAAACGCGCGCAATACAATATTGTTGGTATGTTAGCGGCCCCCGCTATGGCCTTTAAGAAAAATGCAAAAACACTCTCATTCAAAGCCGGCAAGGCATTAGCGGCTCCCTCTAGTGTTACAAAGCCCTACTGGCTTTTTTACTAAAGTAAATGTTCTGTATCCCTATCCAACATTTTTTTGTTTATGATCCGTAAACGATTATATGTAATATTTAATGCTAAAAGCCTAAAATACTGCTAAAATAAAGTAGAGCTCAGAAATTGTTTCAGAGGACAGAAAGCACGGTAAGAATCCTGGTTTTACGTACGTGCGTACTGCGCGAGGGATACTTACACCGTTTTCCACTCAGCTAACTACGTGGGACGTGCTAGCAATTCGCAATAGCCAACGTGCCTTCTTTGATAATATCCCAACAACATAACATTAACGTTGGAGCAATATCCGTCGAAGTGAATTGATTTCGAGAAATGTCTCTACAATTTTGTTACGAATTAGACTGAAAATTTGAAATGTGTTTACACGTTTATCACTAAAGGTAATATAGCTTTATGATTATATTAAATGGATTATCGTTACGACTGATCAATAATCTATATCTGCTAATGAAAATGTTTGAAGTAAATGGAATGTTACTTTGTATGCGCATATTAAATTAACTTCGCTGCCTTTTGATCGATAACAAAACTATAGAATAAATTATATTCTATAACATAATAAAACATTGATTTACGGACGCGTTTGTAAGGCTTCACGAAACTAAATTACTGTGACAAGAGTT
The DNA here is from genome assembly GCA_018245675.1 of Agara michaeli. Classification (NCBI taxonomy): domain Eukaryota; kingdom Metazoa; phylum Arthropoda; class Insecta; order Lepidoptera; family Hesperiidae; genus Agara; species Agara michaeli. The sequence goes on from DWDX01000252.1 coordinate 14,424, forward strand.
TTTCAATACATAACACAGCTTACATAATGCGGGACATGCGCCAATGCAATTAAGGAAATTGAAGTAAACAAATCGGCAGCGGTATAAATCATATGGGCGAGCCCGTACAAGCGGGCCAGCTGTACTGCGCCCTCCTTCAGCAATTTAATAAAAAGGTTTCCCATTCATTTTACGAACTCGTTGGCTCGTTGTTTTAATGACTTACTCACATCACTCCCTTTGACAGCGCAACGCTTAAATGTGAATTTAAAAAACAAATCGTAGACGCAAACACAGCCTCTTTAAAATAAGGAACTTTGTTCCAAAAATTATACTTGTACGAAATTATACAATTTTATTAACGTTTACCGCATCCTCAATTTAACTGCGTTCATGAAGTGTATTAGTTTTATCCAAAAACAAGTCCCAATAGCGTCTCCCATGGTTGATTAAAATTTCACATTTTCTATATGTAGGAGTTCAAAAATCGCCCCAGTGCCCACAGTAATTTCCGCCCGTATGTTTACAAATGAAACCTCGATAGTCCATCGTAACAGCGCACGTGCGCTATCGTTTACGAACTCCGATCGATCACACTTAGACAAGACTGAACTTTCTTTAGTTTCACTGCAGCGCGCAACTACGAAAGCTGATCTCGAGATTAGCAATACGTTCACTTGTTGACGTGGACACTTTCGCAATCGCTCATTGTTGATATTTAGACGTAAACGCTTCGCATGTTATTTAGTTACACTGCGTCTCTATGTAGTCTTTGTGTCACTAGCCTTATATAACATACTCGTTGTATAACACAATTCTGTTTATGACGAAATGTTACGAACAATTTTTTACGAAGTAGCTGTTTTGACATACAGTCGGCGACTTCAAAAAGTTCGAAAATTCATTATAAATATTATAAGCGCTTATTTTTCAATCGCAGTATATAATTTTATAAACTAACTTGTTTTTAAATACGGCTTCCAACACATTCTTTCGCCATTAATGAAATAATTAAAAATTTGTTTACACGATATAAAACTAAACATCATAATATAAGCAGTCAATTCATAGTCAATTAGAGAAGCTTAAAGTAATTATGATTTTTTTTTTTTTTCAAGAGAAAAACAAACAAGCAAGCAGCAGTCAGCAGCAAAATAGCCGCTGCCGCCCGTGGAGACATGAATCGACTTCAAACAACGCTGTAGTCATATATATGACGGTTAGTATCAGTCATTTAGGTATTGAACTTCTTAATGAGCAAATTGTATTACGCACTGCTCATATTCCCCTTACAGTATATTTATGCAATTTATAGCTTGTTTTTATCTCCGACTACATAGATTGCACTCTCTAACAAGATTTCATTAATGCTATTAGATCGTACATTTACTTAGACACAATGTGAGTCGCGTTCGCACGACCGATACGAATGCATCGAAGGGGTCCAATTAAATTAGTTGACATGCGCCCGGCAATTTGTATCAAAGGGCCTCCCTCGCGAACTAACAGCATTGTGTGCTTCGTCAGTGCGATTGCATTAAAGCCTCTTAATTCAATTCACCACGTGCTTTTAGGAAACACGTTCATTTCGTGCGTGCGCAGGGGACGCCTGTTTGTTACTTGTAACAAGTCCAAGGTGTTTATAACAAAATGAAGGAGAAAACATATGTATTATACGATTTATTATAAGATTATGCAACGATTTGTCTGTTATGCAACCTTGTGTTAATGTATGTGTATCCCTATATCCAACTCTCCTCATATAAAATGTTTATTTTCTAAAACACGATTGTTTTATCGATATGATAGCTTCTAGCGTTTCTTTAAAAGTATATCTATGTATCTATAAAGAATTTATAATTAAAATCTAAGAAATGGATGTTATTTGAAGCATATTATAATAAATATGCATTTGAATTGAGAGCATCTTTTCGGTAAAAGCGGCAGAAATAACGGTCTGAGATATTTTCAAACGCACTTTACATCGCTCAGTTAATACGTTGATACAAGCGCCGTACTAAAAGCTTCTCTCATCAGCGCTAGTCCACTTATACTTCCTATTATAAACAATAACATTGGAAACTTTTTAACACGTCATACAGTTTATACTGTACGCGGTGGAGTCGGCAAACGAGGCGAATAATTCGACTTGTTAAGAAAATACACGCACGTGCTCACAACATGCGTGGTTCAAGTGAAGTTAATTATATATTTTCTTGCACTAACGAGCCAGGAGCTCGTTACACGTGTTATCATTAGTCACTATATATGTTAGAATTTCGTATATTCTTGATTAGTATATACTTCTGTTGAAAATGGCATATAAAACGCGTCATGCTGTTACTTATAGCAGATCGCGATGAAAAAAACATGTAAAATTATCTCTCACATATTTTTTTCAATTCGTACTCAAATACACTGTATGACTTCAATCGTAATCGTGCAGTTTATAAACATTTATTCGGGTCTCGGATGCTACAAAATTAAAAGTAATTTCAAAAGCAAACATCCTCATTCCGCATCATCGTGATTGATTTATAAACAAGAATCAGTAATGAAGTTGCAACATGATGGAATTTGTGTCGAGACCAACAAGGAATTACTCGAGATTCCGTACGTCAGTGAGATTAAACTTGCACCACGCGGTTATACAAACAGAGGGCGGCGCCGACGCCGGAGATTATGATCGCGCGTGATTAATAACAAACTAGCGCCTATGCGCATGCGCCGACCGCTCGTGAGATTCGCATAGATCCAAGTGCTTCGCGATGAAAGCTGCGCGCCTCGCTTTATGTTCTTATCGAGTACAGGCGACATGGAAAGCCGCATACTTCTATTTTCAGACTTTTAATTAAATATTTGCAATGTTTCGCGTGATCAATGTATCTTGTAAGTTGTACTAAAGATTTATTTTAGGATTGTGAAAAAGTCCAAGAATTATATTATATACCCAGAATGATGAGGTTGTAATAGATTCGATACTTGATGATGTTCACAATTAAGACATCGTTTTTCTGTTACTGAAGAAAAAGTATCAAAGTAACAGCGACATACTTAGATTGCGTATTTTTTCCCATTCCTTGTTCTCTTTCAGTTACCTACAGATTTCCTCTCCTACCAAAAATATTAAATACATATTCTTCGTAATGAACACAGTAACTGATTTAAGACGGAGCGAATCACTACACGAAAATTTATTGACATACTAAAATTATCAGTACTGATAGATAATGCATGTAGATTTATGTTAAAGGTTAATCGACCAAATGGTTACTATGCTACTACTGCTAAACAAACAACTGCGGTAGGTAACTATTAATATGTTACGAATAATAACTTTTATACGATGTTTAGGTAGATATATTTCTTCGGCAATAATATAGTTTAGATATATCTATATCAAAATTACTAGTTTGTTCGTGTGTATGTGGATTCATGTATACAATATATATAATACTTATGAAAGTTGAATGGCTGTAATATATAGCGTGGCGTTAAGATTGTGAAACTTATTGATACATAATTTTCTTCGATTTTACGTCAGTAGCTATCCTTCCTTCAAGTGTGAAGTATGGAACACGGTGCTCTGACTGTCTTGATGGTTGAGATATAAATGAGTGAGCGTCGCGTCGTCACCGCGAGACCGACGCGGCTGAGTTTGCCTAGCGCACGTCGCTAATGACTCACTCGTTTGTTTTTGTTTATAATTACACACCGATTGGCTCAAAACTGTTGCTCAAACGTACATTCAATAATTAGCCCTACAGTTCTTAGAAGCATTATCATAAAGAAAAAACAAATTGTGCTCAGTATATTATTTGATGAAATGCTATTATTATACCATCACCCCAGGTCCCTAATGAAGTAGACAGAAAGCACCGAGTGCCAAATATCTCTGTCTGAAATATTACAGTCAACAATGCATTCAATTCCATTATAAAGTAACAGATTCACAATGAAATGAAACAAAACATAGGGGATTAGTGCAAAACACAAGAGTTTTTTTTTTTTTAAACTCAGAAATCACTGCGATTACGTTAACAAAGACGTGCATCTGTCGCGACATTAATAATTTTGTTAATGATATTTATTTCGTTACTGTTCCGATTTAGTGTTTAATATAAAACGTGGAAAGGATTAAAAATTCATATAATGTTCAGGAGAGAGTTTTAATCAGCTTAGTGGCGCGTTACAGCTCCGATCGCCAAACGATCGGTTTTCGACCGGACAGTCCGTAATTGTACGGCAATAAATTAAAAAATAAAGACTAAACAGAATTCGATGGTCTGAAGTCGAAGTAGAGGTAACTTTATTCCACTTGTTACTCAATACACCCGAATATCATATAAAAACCATACGATATAGAGACCATAAACGCATTGTTCTTCAAAGAGTTATCGTGGTATCTGAATGACGTAACCGGGGACTCTACTAACTTTGGTCTAAAAGTTGGTGGCGGGTCGAAGAGGGAAAGTAGTCAACTTGTTGAGTAACCATGTATATTTATTTAAATTGAACACACGTCCGTTATCGTGTCTGGGAGCTGGTCACCGTTCGCGCGGCTAGCTCCGTACATGCGCAAGTAGAACACAGCTGTCGAGACACGCAGACAACAGTTGCCGACGAAGTGTGACTTGACGCGCGCTGCGACTGCACGACGCATTAGCCGCTGAGATTTACTGGGAACTATTTTTTAACAAACGATTACTCATTCCCGTTAAGCAGAATTAAAGATTATTTATTGGAAATCTAGTACCCGTCACACTAACTACCAATACAACTGTTTCGGTGTATTGACAAATGTTACAAATACACCCAATTAATGCGGCTAATTCCATTTTATCTATCGATACGCATTTGTGGAATACGCCACATAAATCGCTGTAAGCTTGAGACGCACGTAAAAATTTTCACTAGAAGCTTAAATAAGTATGAACGATTGCATATTATATATCTTCGTAAGAAAAATTCTTTGTAGATGGACGTATTTGACTAATCACCGCCGGGAGTTTGGTTATTATTTTTTGGCAGTAGTGACTAGCCCAGATAGTTTAATGTAAAATGTTATTTATGCCGCATAATATAAATGCAGACAGGCGTTTTTAAGTGTCATTCGGCAGTTCCCCGCGGTCAACAGCCCGCCGCTTTTATTTGTTCGTGAATTTTCATGTCAAATATCACTAAAATTTATTGCACAAAATATTTATGTCTCGTTTCTACTTAGGAGTTATAATGATGACACACTGCTTATTACTGCACATGTATCTCTGCCATGCAAATAGAATTTTTCTGTAGATTACAATTATAATAGTAATTAATAGACTGTAAAATCGTCATCGTTACTAATGTTTATGTTTTTCAACTGTCGAATACAGTTCTCCTCTTAGAATTCGTGTTAGGTTTCTTGACCCCCGCGCTAGCTGAGTGCGATTCAAATATGAAGTAGGTACAGTTTTCCTCGGGGTATTTTTATTCAGCAAAGCACAGTACAGTAATTTTGAAATCCGAATCTCTAGGCTATCATTGCTATGAAACGAAAAATATTATAATTAAAGAATGAAAAAAGACAATGTACAATTTTAATGTGTTGCGATAAACATGATATATACGAAGTGCACGTGACGATTTGCACATAACAATATGTATGCTGTTGGATACGCACCAAAGTTTCGCTTCTTAATTTGAACAGATATAGATTTTCTCTAATTAACTGTTGAATTAATATACGTACGCACGTGCCAACTATATTAACATTGAAAGTACTGAAACGGCGCTCCCAAAACGTTGCTTCTTGTGTCGCTCAATGTGTACCGATAATATTATATATAAGGTATATTGTTGGCAACTCACCATTTACTAAGATCCCATTCATTATTTCAGCTATTTAAAAAAGACATAACACAAGAGCGTTTAAGGATCAAAGGGATATAAGGGTTGATGATTAATAAAGATGTTTTTAACGGTTTCAAATACTTACACTGAGTCAGCTTTAAATCTACTCCTAAACCATTCTATCACTGTAATGGTTATGGACGTGATTGGCTGTGACCATACATCACATTTATAATACATTATAATATAACTAAATTACAATGACACTTATTTAACTGTGATTCGAATTATTGCACAATTCTGTATTTTTTTCGGTCAGCCAATTTAGTAAGCTAACTAAATGTTATGTACATATATAATTTGACACTTATTTTATTGCTAAATTTCTTTAAACGTTTTCTCAGTGTCGCAATTGTAAGGCATACAACATTAGAGTACTTATAATGAAAGATATGAAAACTTTCATGACCTAAACCATCGCAAAGAAAGGACTGTAGATAATTTTAATATTTTCCACGCATACTGTTGCGGGGCAGTCAATACCAGTCAGTTCGTCTGTTATTGAGGCGTGCCGGACGGTTTTAGCATTCGAATTACTTTCATTGCATATGAATTGTTATGTACGTTTGTTTATTTTATTTTCTTCGTGTTACAGAAAGGTCAGTCGTCAATCTATTTTTAAAAGTTCTGTCGTGAACATAAGTCTGGAATATTGGAACGTAACAACGGAATTAGTGGAATTTAGCGACATAAACACAAGCAACGGGTCGCGGTAGTGATACCGAGATAATACCTAGAACACCTGTGTTTGGTTGTACGGCCTTACATACCTTTGTCAGAATTTGACGATTGTCGGCTAACAATAACTCTGCCAGTAACGATCGACCATCCGTGGTCGCCTGTGTCTAACGATGCTTAACTTGACTAATCGTAGCATGCCACCGCGAGTGACGGCAATGAGCACTTCGACAGCATTACTAAAATAACTATAAATAATTACACAGCACTATAGATACTCTCCACGCGCCATATACTTGTTCTGCGATCTACATTTTCGCATACAATTGTAATGTTTAATACAATTCCATTCGAATGCAGGTACGGACAATCTTGACCACGATGACATTACGAAACGAAACAAAAATACGGAACTTGGTCTATTTTAAATTGAAAATATAAATAATGTCATTTCTTTTCTTTATATTTCAAAAGTGCATACTAATATAAGAAAAACCTGAAATATATATGCAATGGAAACGTAAAGCCAGATATATAATCTATACCTACTACATAACCAACGACGACCTTTTAATAAGGAAAATTTGTTTATAGAACGAACAATGCAATGAAGATTTATTGCAACGTCTTATTAATTAGTACTATTAGTACGAAAGCAGCTGCAACAGCGACTCGATAAATAATAGCAAATGTTTTCTGGTGAATCTTTTAATCAAAGCGAACCAGCGGTCTTATTTTGCGATTAACGATAATATAGTGTTGACGAAAGCATTTAAATTTATAATAATAATAATTTATAATCGCAGCATGTCGTATGAACAATAGTACGTTTGCTGCATCGTTTTGTTTTTATCTTTCCTATTTTATTACGTGCAGCTGTCATTGTTATTGGCATTCGTAATATTAATCGCAGATACCACTAACGAGTTAGAAAGATGTATCGACGAACATCCGTTAAGAAAATTCAGGCCATTGTATCCAGTTCACTGAAAATAAACTTGTTATTATACAAAAAATATTCCAGCTTCACCGAGACATAGAGAAAACAGATTTGTTATGATTGATGATCACGATGAAATAAACGGCGTTTATAGAGTGGATTTTTTATAATTGTTTACTCACTTAATGTTTAGTATTTCTTTAGTATTACACCTATTTTCTTGGCGTGCTTTTAAGGATATAACATTAAAATTGACCCATAACAAAGTTTATAAGTATGCATAAAAAAATCAATTGTTTGTTGTTGAGGTTATGTAAACACTGTGACTAGAACATAGTACCTAGGTAATGGAGGCGTTATGAAGCAGTTTACAGTTAGCGAGAAAATAAAACAAAATATTCATATATGTATTTACAATGTTGTAATTGCCAGAAAATATTGGAGCAAAACTTTTTTCCTCGACCGACGTTTTCCAGACCACGGCGGAAGCGCGCTATATGACCCGTATTAAGCCAACAACTGGTGTGATTTTTAAAGGAAAAACGTCCAGATGAGCGCCGTATCTTGTGACATGAACGAAAATAATTTGACGCAGCCGTTCAGCCGGCGGACGACATACGGAGACACGTGGGCACGATATATTACACGCGAGCCGCGCACTAAAAATATTGTGTTGGCAAATTAATGGGCATTCCCGACGGTAGGTTGCGGGATGAAAGGAAGTGCCTTTTATATGTGAAACGTTGGTTTTGTGTGAAAACGCGCGGCAGCCGCTCGCACCTGTCCGCGCGCTTTGGAGAACGCGCAGCGCACTGGACGCACGCCAGGGTTGGCGCCGCGCCTCTCCAACAACACAAAGAAACGGACATTGATAACATCATGTCACAGTGGACGCTAGACATCACTTCTTCAGCATATTAAATTTCATGTTCCATTAAGACAAACATACCATAAAATCAGAAGACTTCTTAACCGATTTAATAAGAGTAATTGTTGATTAATTTGTTAGAAAGTTTAAAATCCGGATTAAGTAGTTTGTCAGAATTTGAATCACAAATTATGATAATGAAACATAGTACAAAAAACAATTCAAGTTACTTGCTGCGCACACCAGTTACATATTTGATTAGATTTTACTTTCCTATCTAATAAGCATCGACAACCCTGTTAGGAACGGATGCGACAAAGAAGACATGTGTCAGAGTGTGCGTCAGTTTCATAATAATTGAGCAGATTAATAACCCTCAGGGGTGTTCATATTTCGCCGTCCGCGGCCGCGCCGTCCGGTCGCCGCGCGCCTGTCGCTTTCCACCGACGCCTATTCTATATAAGCATACATTATTTAGCAGTCAGTTTTCATTATGATTTCTGAAGTAGATAAGACTGTTGTATAGATACATACAAATTTTTCGCAAACCAAATATTAAGCTTAAGACGCCTCACTAAGCATATAATCTATTAGTCTTTATATACCCATGGCCTAAATCCCTAAGATACTTTCTTAGGGATTTAGTATACTAAAATCCAATATCCAGTTATCTTGTATTGTTATCAATTTGTTATATGTAGAGAGCGGCAAACGTGTTAGCAGCAGTCTCGAGTGGCCGCTCCCGCCGATGGACAATTGCTACCAAATTCTAAAGGACTGTAGGAATGGGACTGTTAGTGCGAATTAGTTCATTGTTAATTGGTACCAGTACTGCGAGAATAGAACTGTTGCTAATATTAGTCCACTCAATATATGTTAGTATGATTGCAGTTAGAGGCATCTGCTCTATTAGAGGGTGGTCACGGATGGTCACACTCTTGAGGAGTGAGATGATCACCTGTACCATACACATGAACTTCAACATCCTTCAAACTGCAATACGAATTTTTCTAGTAACTATTGCTTGATATAAATCTTTATATATATATTTCTTGTGCGTGTGTGTATGTCACTGAACTCCTCCTAAGCGACTGGACCGATTTTGATGAAGTTTTTTGTGTGTTCAAGGGGACTCGAGTATGATTTGAATTAACTTTTTGGTCCACTGGAAAATGTTTTTTTAATTAATTTTTAAGTAGTTGTTGATTCTAGAATGTTTCACATTGGATCCGACACACTGCGCTACCACCGTAGTGTCAAATATTAATTACCTGTCAAACTTAATATGACGTATGTCCCGTCAAAAAAGATTAAAATCGGTTCAGATTGGCGTAACTGAACTATTTATTTATTGTGAGGCTATACGGAGTTCGCCAGGACAGCTTGTAGGTTTATAAAATCTGAACTTATTAACTAACTGCAACATTAGTATTCATATATGCAAAACTTGAGAATAGGAAATGTAGTGAACATCAAGTGGTAATATTAGTAGTAAATATAAAGTAAACGTTAAATAAAGCAATGTATTTAACTTGTCAACCGATCGGAATCGTGACAACGTCCAATGTAGCCAACTACAATGCGCACCCGTGTACAGGAATGACGGTGACGTACGGAATTAACATAAATAATTGCATTGTTTGCTCGCTTTCAACTATTTTCCTGTCATTTGGATATAATAGTGCACACTTAACGTTGGCCAAGTGGATTACTAAATTGCGGATTGAAGAAAATTATCTCGCTTTAACCACTTCTCACCCAACTGTTCAAGATAATACTTCCACAGTACGACAGCATACAACGTTGACTATTAAATTAATAGCTTAATATAACATTGCTTCAACTCTTGCGACAACCTTTATCAATAATACGTTATTATAGTCAAGTGTACATATGTAGATACATCTTGAACAGAATAGAGAAGAATACTTCCTTTGATACTGAAAATATTCCGTAGTACTGTTTCAAATATTTTGAATACTAACACTAAAGCCCGACAATAACCACCACACATATAATTAATAGATAAAGAGAATCGGTTAACAAACAGAGGAGAAAAACTAAACATTTTTGTCTTTGCCTATTTATATATTGATACTGACAAAAATCGCATTAATTTGTATATTTTTTGTAATAACCTGAAATTTCACTGCAAATCATGCGCTTTGTTACCAGAGTAATGCTCATTGAGAGCATCGGACTGCAAGTGATGTAAAAAGTTTTCCTTAAAGGATAAGAACAATACACTTGTGGGGCTAGTTGGTAATTTATGGTTGAATTCCCTTGTTCAGGCACAGCAATCTTTTGATTCCACAATGACCATTTGGTACTCTACCAACATAGATAAAAAAAAACAGCAATTATAAGTATATCAGGAGTATCCTGGTAAAGGGCGGACGGCGTCGCTCGGCGTCGGCGCAGTATAAATACGCGGCACGTGCGCCTGCGCAGCTGCTGGCCACGTGGCCGCCTCTTTACGCACCACGTAAAAATAGATCATTGTCTCGCGACTTGCCTCGCGCCTCGCGGACACGCCCACCGAACAGATAAAACACCACATCAAAAGATACACCATCATTAAATCGCTTTTATTCGGTAACCAAAGGTTTTGTAGCACATGCCATCTATAACTACTGATTCTTTAAACGATGCAAATGTTTATACAGCTTCTCTAGTTGTTCATTTTCTTTATTGCTTTAAGTTAGATAACATGTCAGTCAATGAAAATAAATAAACTTAAAAAGGAAATAGTAACTGACCATTATATCACCTTTAGCTGAAAATGAATGATCAGTGTACGTTCTTAAAATAAAATCATAGCAAAGAAAACTGATTGATCTTTTTGTTATAAGTATACTATGCAGGGATGCACGACCAATGTCCTCTCGCAAAAAGGGAACAAAAAGACAATCATGCTTACTTCCGCAATACTTCCGCTAGTGTGATAAGTTGGTTCAACGATGCTTCCATGTTCACTTAGCATGAAGGACGCTTGCCTTAGTTTTAAAAGGAAGTAAAGAAGTACTCGTAAACTCAGATTTTGAATTGTTGCTGGCCAAGCTTTATAATCTCGAAGCAACTAATGTACTCCATAATCTATAGATTTTGTGTTTTCTCTTACCAGTTTAAAATATGGTATCAAAGCAAGGAAAGATGCATATTTTCTTATAATCTCCTATTTTATTGTACCATTTCAGTAACACCAATTTGTATTTGAATTTGAATTGTGTAAATAACTTCGCGAACTACGCTTTTGGCGTTGCAAATGTCTATAGGCGACGGTGAGCAATTACCATTAGATGGCTCCTTTGGCTTTTTGTTGCCTTTATAAAGAGAAACTAATCTTACCATTTTTTTCAATCCCGGATTCCGACTTATTATCACAGTGTCTAATATAATTTATTGTTGTATCCTCATATATTTTTAAAACATTCGTTACATAAATATACATTTACTGTGTAACTTATAACGGTAGTATTGGAACGGGATTAATGCACTTTTAGTTTTACAATTTTTTTATATATTTCAGGAATTTTTTTATCAACAAAATATCTTCAAAACATCCCTGACCATTTATAGATCGCAAAGCACTTAGCTCTGTACGTAGGTCGTTATTTCCGTCGAAATGCTGAGTCTCCTATATTTATCATTACAGGGGTAAGCACGTCTCGCTTCTGCGGAAACCTCTCCCCTAGCGATCGATAAATGTCCGCCATTTTGAATTTTCCGACCAATGCGCGCAGCTATGAAAAGCCGTCGTCATGGCAACGAGACGCCGTTGTCGCAATCTGCCTGAAGGGGAAAGTGAATAGGGAAGGCTTTACGGTCATTTTATCCCTGCTATATCTATAAACCTATTTGTGCTCATGCATAGTTAAATGCAATGTGTAGAATCTACCCTATACGCAATAGAACGTCGCGTGAGTAAATTGCAGGTATGCTTCGCAATGGTTCGAGCTTCAAACCTCTACAAGAACCTATACAATACACTTATTATGTGTATTTTTGTGTTACAACGCCATTAGCATTAGAAATAAAGAGCAATTCTTCTTTTCGTTATTACTAGTGAAGGGTATTTTTTATGACAAGAAGACAATAGGAAAATTAAAAAGTATCTTAAAACAGGTTTTGAACCCAGGGATTCAACCCAGGGGTTGAAACTACATATTAAATTTGCTGGGAAAAGAAATCGAATTTTCGAGTCACGTGGAAATTAAACAAAATACGTAGATAAACTCAGCGATACCTACAGACCAATCAGTATCTTACTATAACTCATTACTCTAATAAAACCTGATTTGTACCGTGTATTTGTCCACGACCCCACCTTGAAGGGCGATTTAAATCTGTACATATGCCTACAAACTCGTTACTGAAAAATACATTAAAGAATGTCTTTGGAATTGGACACATTGTTAAAATATATACGTTAAAAATTTTCAGTATCATCCCTTCAGACGTTACATCTTCACTTGCTATGCGCATCGGAAACAAAACCACTTGTGAATAATGTGGTCACTTCTTGCATGCGCTGTATTATGTTGTGCCAACAGCATAGCCCAAGCACAATGCAACACAACGCACCGTCACGCTAATTCCTTTCATAGTCGAGTAAAATTTAACAGTACGAACAACTTCCTCCTCTTTCATTGGAGTCAAAAACCGCATCGGACCGTGTAAGCTCTTTATGAGTGCTCTACATTGTTTATAGAGTTGTTTACAAGCCCAGTTTAGCTCTCTAGCGAAGAATAGAGACACCTGCGACCTACCTGTCCGTACGGCGAAATCTGTACAAGCGGGCGGACTTTCGACTTTACAGTTTCCTGCGTTTGTTCACGAACAATGGCCCATAAGCCCGCGGCCCGATGACAGCCGATGCGCTATTCACGTCGCTGCATTATCGGAACGGCCATTCTTAATATTGTGTATATTTATTAGAAACCGTGGCCGGTTGTATGGAAACACTTCTGTGCGAGAGATCCCGATGGACGCACAATTAGCATTGTATCAAAGAACTTTGTGTTCGGTGACGCGCATTAACGTGTCTATTTAACAAACATTTCAATATCTACTTACATCGGCCGATACATAAACAATGTTTGGTAACCGATTCGGTTCATTACCATTTTGGGAACTAACAGAGTAACAGTTGTCTGAGGAATGTTTACACTATAATTGGTTTGTATGTAAAGTTGTACACATTTCGAATGGTTGGGTATTTGAAAGCGTCTCACCAAAATGGAAATTCAAATTTTTTAAACATAAAACCATTTATGTTTACATTTTCAATACGTATTTGTAAGATTAAAATGTTACATTGAAGTAGTCGTGTATATCTAAAAAAAAATTAGGTCCCCGTTCTTTGTTCATTAATTGAAGCCGAAGATAAAGATACTTTGAAAAAATGTTTATCGAGCATTTGAAATATTCAAGTATAAAACGAAAGTTGGATTAAAATTATAGAAATAGTTTTATTTGAGCGTGGTCGTGTCAGCCCACACACGGGTGAGAGATCATTGACTCTCGCAGGTGTCGACCGCAGTCGGCGTGCATCTCGCGTGACGTCACCGCGCCGTCCGAGCCTTATGAGGCAGGCCCAGGGCTACCATATGGTCTCAATCTCGATACTTTAAACAGCGGAAAAGACCTTCATATTAAATCCTGATCAAAGATACGGTTTTGCATTACAGGGCACGTCAGTTAACTCTAATATGGCTGTAATCGAATCTGTCAATTATGTACATTACTCACAAATTTAGGTTAAATTACAAAACAAAAAAATATGTAAGAAGCTAATTCTTTAAATAATTATTCTTCCATATGACAACATTGTTAAAAGTTTAGAACTAGGTCGTATTTCTTTTTTGATTACATTGTAAGGTAGTATCCGCAGCATAAAAATATATTTTTAGCAATAAAATATGAGTAATCTGCTCTTAAGACTGTTCTCGTTTTGGCAGCCCTGCGGCGAGCGCCGGCGCAACCTCGAACAATGCACAAGTCGGCCGTATCTCGAACGCTTAATGGTCTCTAATGGTAATATTGAATGCGAAGTCGTTCGGTCAATTTTTAAACGATAACTACAAATGCTAGTTCGTTTTGTTATTGTGTCGCTCCGTTCATTTAGTTCCGTATGAATGCTCGCTGCGAACACACTTTACCTCAATATAAACTGCATACATAAATTGTTTAAGGACAAAACGTTTATCTCGAGGAAGTCTCTCGGCGTCTCGAGGTTAACAGTTTATTTTATACTTGAGTACATAAGCGACTATAATTTTACGGCTTTAAAATGACATTAAACGTATATAATATGTATAAAGATTACAGCACAAAGAATTTGTAAATACAGTTGCTTTTTACCATTTTGGTAAAGACGGGTTGAGGCCGGGAACATTTATATGTATAATTATTTCGGTTTTTCGTTTCAACCGACTCGGCATGGGCCGAGAGTTTGAGTTTTTGTGTCTAACTGCAAAAGGAAAGTTGATGTCGCCTTACTCATGCACTCTGCGGGGCTCGTTATTAAAAGAAAATCACTGCCTTTCCTTATACATATCGTCCGCCTTATTTGGCATAAAAATGTACATATACGCGGTCTATAAGGAACAGTTCTATATGGAATTGTATCTACGGCAGGTGTATGAATTGTAACCTTTTTGTGTTTAAATAACGAGCAAGAAGTTATCTGATTTATAATGTTGATTCTTGTGTTACAGCGCGATTATTAAGTGATTGATGGATACAGTCAAGTTATCCATGCGACCGGAATATTCAATCAGTATATCTGCTTTAAAAAAAGTGATATGCATAGATTTGTACGGTAAATGTAAGCATATATAAAAGAGACGAATGATCAATGGGCTGATATGATTTTGAAAATAGTTGAATCACTTACAACACTTGTCATAGTATCGGTATGTAGTTTTTATTAATGACATTGACTTGCAAAAGTGTGGGCTGGGATATAATTAGCCTCAGAATATGTCTTTGAATCTGAAAAATTTGATAATAATAACATGTAGTATCGATATATATAAAATAAACTATCGCCATGTTTAATATACAAAAGTTTTTACGTAAATTTGGTTACATATGTGTTGAATGTCCGGCAGCTATTGATAGTTCTGGTCATAGGTTATCGGCACAGCGACGCGGCGCCTTCTTATCGACGGCATATACACCTCCGAACTTGGCAGGTTCAAAGAAATACTACCAAATAGTAATTTTATGTTAATCTCATTTACATTTCGAAAGAACCAAACACAATAAATTCGAGAATAAAATCATCTTAAGAGAACAGATTATTTTTCAGAAACGAACTTAACTTCAATAATCAGGTTAATCTGTTAACAGAATGAGAAAGGTATTTCCCGTAAAATCATTTGTCATACCCGAAAAGGACCCAATCTAATTAAAATTTTTAAAAGACCCAGAAAATTGTGATGACGTTAAATGACTAATCAGATATTCCAGCTAGTGGCAGCCAGTTTCTGGTATGTGTTCCGTATGTTTAGTAAATCGTAATAAAGTTGAGAAATAACGATTATCTTCGTCGTAATTTTCATGTTGTCTGTTATTCTTTGTATCGATTTACTAGTTTAATTTTTTATATTATTAATTGACTGCAGCAATAATGACTAATTCGGATTCGAAACAAGTAAAGTTTAAATACATTTTTCTGTTTAACAAGTCAATATGACTATTCCGTTAATGTAGATTGTTTAAAGCTATTTAACAGGGAATTGTTAAGGACGGTATATAGCTTTACATATGCAATGCCGTATTGAATAAACACTAGTTGTCAAAAAGAAATTGTTACAAGTATAACGTGAAGCCAACGAATACAGGTAAGTTACCTACGGATAGTGTGCAGTAGTCCTATATACTTTCTTTAGTTGCACGATCGATCTGTATTGCGTACTGCATTGTAATGCGGGCTAACGGTACTGTACGTGGGTTTTATTTTGAACGGAATTGTCAGCGATTCGCCTCTCTTGTGTTCTGATAAGTCGAGCGATATATAACGGTCCAATTGTTGTTCGCCCGCCGCGGGCGCCGTGCGAACGCTTTTAAAAGCTTTTACATTAGTATTCGTATTTAAGTTTTATTGCCCTCTGTGTGTATATATATATATGTATATATGTATGTATTTAATTTTTAATACTACATTATTTATTAAAATATAAGCAAGTACTAATTATGTTTTGTACTCACATGGTACGATTTTTATCAAATGTTCAAATAGATTTACGTGCCTAAAGATTGTTTCTTCTATAGCTATTGATCCCTACACTGATTCTTATTAACAAATCTTGGGAAACTTCTTGACATTGTGAAGGCTTTTAAAATACAATAAAAAAACATACGCGTTTTTTCAATACAAAAATGCACCTGAGAATGAGGCGGGACCACTTGACTAATATTTCGATTACTTATTATAAATCAGTGTTGCCCGTGTGAAAGCAAATGTTTGCGTCCATTGCTTCCTTGCTTGAGAGGATTTAAAATTTAGTCAAACAAAAACAAGCATGGACAGATTCTATTTATTGAGGACAGCAAAGGTTGGGACAATGAAAGGAAGTCTCAGGTAATGGTTTATAATTCCTTTAGTCCAGGCAGCGCCCACAT
>DWDX01000253.1:0-31398 GCA_018245675.1 Agara michaeli
CATCATTATAATAAATACTTTAGGAGATATCATCGATTCAAAATTACCCGCAACGAAAAATCACGCATAGAATGGGACGCACATGGGGAAGCGACTGCGGGATGCTCGCGTGAGTAGGGATGTGACTTGGAGTGGAAAAAATTGAGTACTAAATAATCGTTTTTTTTCTCTTTCAATTAAATCGATTTATAAATAATCGATTATTTATTGTGAAGCAATATATAGGCTACTTTTTATCCTGGAATTCCGCGGGGTCGTTATTTACGCGGGAAAACGTTGTGACACACTGAATTCGACGCGGGCGGAGCCGCGGGCAAAGCTAGTCTGATATATTTAAATTTCAATTAAATTTATTAAAATGGTTACTGTGGCCTCAATCTTAAGAGATAAACACATACCATCGCGGACTTTATTATAGGCTTTTTAAAGGACAATGTTTTTGTAGGACATTGTTTTTATGTGTCTAATAAGATTGAGTCAGCGCACGCCATGTAAGCGTTCAGGAAGCCCATTTTCGCCGACTTTTTAATAAAACATTAAAATTCCTGGTAAAACTACAAAAAAAATGGGAGAAAAAAGTAGCCATGTTCATCCCAAGGCCTTCAAGTAGCTCTATATAAAATTTCAACACAATCGCCTCAGCGATTTGGCTGTGATGACGTCACAAAGAGACAGACAGACAGTTATTTTCGCATTTATAATATTAAAGTATGGAAGTATGGATAGTATGGATAGTATGGATATTGTGTTGACAATAATACCGATTGAAACTTACTTGAATGAATTCTGGTACTAATGGGGACATTCTTTGATATAAATCTGCACTTATTTCTTTGATAGTAAAATTTGGGAATCTTTTCTCTGGAAATTTTTCCTTGATCATTTCTAAAGCTGCCTCTATCTCACTTTGTGTACCTGTGAATTAAATGTCTAATATAAATTTACATTTAGATTATGATGTTTGTTTTGTATGAAACTTATTATACAGCACTATGCTTACCTTCAACTGCACAAATTTTTTGTTTTATAAAATCAGGATGTTTCCTTACATGTACACTTGCACCAGTCTTTCCTTTTATTTGAGTTACAAATGAACCATATTTTCCTATGAGAAGACCAACCAAGGTCTGTGGTATTAAGAATTGATGTATTCTTAAAGCTGTCTCAGAAGGGACCATATTTAAATTTGCAGGAGGTGGGCTTGCTGCTTCAGAGCACCCTTTTCCACTGTCACTAGAGCCCTATAGAAAATATAAAATCAGTCACAAAAATAAATTGGTTATAAATTGTATATACCTATAACCAATAGTCAACAAACCTATGTTACATACCTCACTGTGGTTGTCAGAAAAGTGACATATTGAAGGACTTGCAAGCATGGGATCTACTGGACTATGATTGGCTGAATCCCTTTCTGATAATCTTCTAGATTGTGAGGCAGAATATCTCTCTCCACTATTTGCTTCACTACTCTCGCTAGCTTCATTGTCTACATCATTCATAACATTTAACTCCTCAGTGTCAACCCTGGCACACTCTTCTGTGGCATTGTCTTCAGACGTAGCAGAGTCAAATTTTGTACTCTCTAGCTGAAGTGTATCTTTTTCATTGTCAGCAAGTATTGGTTCACTGACCATGATATTACTGACGCTGTCATCACTTTTTAATGAACACATAACAATGTTCTGGTCACTGATTTTAACATCAGATTGAGATGGTGAAAATAAATTGCATTGCATATTTTTATTTACATAAGTCTGCTCTTTGCTACAATTGATCACAATAGGACTATCTATTTTGTAAGACATCTTTTTTTCTTTCTCTATGGACTTCTTTTTGATAATTTTTTCAATTTCTAAATCAACTTGCTCATCAGTCAATTCTAGTGGTGACAATCTTTGGGAACCAGTCCCTCTTGGTATGATGTCAATGGGTGCCGATTTGATCACAGAACGCTCAGCTTTCCCGATGGGCGAAGTTCGTTTAATTTCCAATTCAGCATTCAAAGCTTCAGCTAATTCTTCTTTTAAATTCTTTATCTTTTCTCTTCCACCGGGGTCAGATTTTGCATATTCCCTTTTTTTCTTGAACCAGAAAATACCCAACAGAACCGCTATTGATGGGACTGACCACATAAGCAATTGACGACAAGGTGCCATTGCAAAGAGCCACTTTTACAAACAAACTAAAACAAAACCAAGTTAAGGTTCACCTTAGATTTTCACTTATGTTTTTGTTACATTGATGAGAAAAATGTAAATGAAGAGTCCTACAATTAGTTAATATAATTATCAACTGTACATATTTATTTAAATATGTATATATAATTATTGTTATACAATAGATGGTTATTATTGTATCTAATAATAATCTACTAAAACAAACTATTGTCTTTCACCTACCAAATAACTAAAATAAAAATATAAGAAAGAACAATCTTCAAAATTATTATCCTTATCAAAGTAGTCTACATTTTGTGATGTGTGTATTGTGAATAATTCCTTAATCTTTAACAATAACGTTTATTAACCTCATTTTAGTCAACTATTATCAACCCATAATCTAGGTTATAAATAATGATTTGATAAGCTAAACACAATAAAATAGGCCACAATTTAATAACATGTTAAATGCGTCTAATAAAAAAATATAGCGAACAAAATGTACGTTGAAAAGTAACTATAAGTATAAAAATCACGTGTTCGGTCACAACAAAAATAAGGCCGGAAATATGTTCCTCATACTTACCACGTCTGCGAATACCATTGTCGTTATTTATGGGTTATTATTTACAAAAAAATAATTATATTGTCAACCAGCAGTAATGTAGTGCATTTGTAACAGACGATTTGACACCATACGGAACAATCGCGGGTAAACGGCGTATTTTCTAAACGCCGACTTGACTAATAATCTTAACGTGACATTAATCAGACACGTCTACACTACTTTCTCACTTTTTAACCTTGCTTTGAACACAACAACCATGTGCTTCTGGTTTTTTAACACGCAGACGTAATACGTTGCTGGTGAGGGTCACGAGCAGTGAGGAAACCTTCACAGGCAACACGTAAGCATGTATGAAATTATAAAACGAAAGGTTACGCAATTTTAGATATGTCTAAAGCTTGTTATATTTATGTGATAATCAACGTCTTTTTTTTTGTAACTTGATTATTAACAGAAGTTTTGGCTTGTTATGGCATGTGAATGTGTTCTAGTTTTGATCGGAACCCGTGATCCAAATCTGGAATTTGTAGCCGGTAACATATAATCCTAATACAGTACTTACTTTGATAAATCACCGAGAATGTGTTCACTAATTGTTAAGAAAATTTTAGACAAGGCAATAGATAATTTATCCGATTTAGAGTACTAATAATTTTCACTTAATCATAAAATCCAACTATCCACGTGCTCACAATGTTTTCTACCGAAGCACAACAAAATTCAATATGGCGGTTGCAAGTTGACAACTTTCGGATATAATTTTTCTATCCATAGATTTAAAAATGTCACGGCTGGTATTTATACCATAATTAACATTATAATAATGTAGCATCAATTGTTTATTTGAGTAAAATCATAATTAACACTAAGGAATCAGTTTTTAATTGTTATCGTAATTTTATTATTATTATCAGAGTACAGTATGGAATAAAACTCATTTTGCTATATATAAGAATTGACCAAACATTTTTTGTGTTTCAATCATATAACAAAAACCGCTAGGTGTTTTTTATTTGTAGTGCATTATTTACTATCATTTATGTTTCTACTGCAGAAGCATCACCTTCATGATTAGAAGAAAACGTTGAATCGAATGGTGATTTGATATACAACATTCTAAAATATAACTTCAGTAAAAGTTCGTTTGATTTTAAATCTTTGAAGTAAGTATTTATTTATTAGGTCTGCCAAAACAATTGATATATTTAGATAAGATGTACACAGCCAAGTTTTATTTTACGTGCCCAACTTATTACAGGCAAACGCAATATGCAAAAATAATTTTAGAACTACGTTGATACAATGGGTAAACCAAAATATAGGTAAGTAAATACCTGTGTCAAGTTAATTAAACAAAGTTTCATTATCTTAAGAGTTAACCGATGTATACACAGATACTTATGATTTTAAAGATACTTCATTTTATACAAAAGAAGGAAAACGAGGGAAATATATTGCTTCTAAACTAAGGACATGATTTTTCGATGTGATACAATTCGTAACGGTGAGATTCTTAGAAGCACACAGGTTACTGGCATAATTCTCAAATTAAACAAGTGGCATGGCAATTGGCAGCTCACATTGTTTGAAGAACTGATATGGACCAAAGGTTTTGTCGGCCATATCTTATAAAAAGATGCACAGGTCGACATCCGATTACATATAATATATAATTATGACCTAGGACCGAGTGAAGAGGCACGGAACCTAATTATAAACAGATATTAAATTTTACACCAAAATGGGAGTCCAATAATGTTTAAATTTTACTCTTTAACTACTATGTTCCATTTTCGAATAATTATTATATGAGAAGGTATTAAGAACATGTATATATCATACTACTTGGCGACTGTTATAATCTCGTGTTCTCGGTTCGTTATTTTCATTAGCACGTGAGCGTTTTAATTTATAGCGTAAATTATTATATAGGTACTTACCTAACTGCCTACACAGTACTATTACATATTATGATATGTAACTATCTAGCTATAGGAATATAAAAGTTTGGCAAGCGTGTAAATATGCAACGCTTTATATCTATTATATATTATTATTACCTTACACAATTAGCTATAAGTTTAAATTTAGAAACATACG
The DNA here is from genome assembly GCA_018245675.1 of Agara michaeli. Classification (NCBI taxonomy): domain Eukaryota; kingdom Metazoa; phylum Arthropoda; class Insecta; order Lepidoptera; family Hesperiidae; genus Agara; species Agara michaeli. Next base: position 4,831 of record DWDX01000253.1, read on the forward strand.
AAGGATTTTTTATTGTTACTTAACATTTAATCTATAAATCGTTTTAATTTTTACTTTTTACATTTTCATTTTTCATGTCGTTTTACTTTTCACATTTCTGTCTATTAAATAAGTTAATGTTATCTAATAAGTCAACAATTTTAATATCGATTGCCTGTGATATAATATAATAAGGTAATTACGATGGCTCGTATTAGCGCTGTATCAACCTCGTTTGTGTAATATAATAGACATTAATAAAAAAAATACTTAACTACATATACTTAAGTACGATGTTTCATTTTTGCAGTTCCACGCATTGTAATACTAACCAAATGTTAGCCGTAGTGGTTTTGGAATCATCACTAACTTTTTGGTATTTCCTGTGATTTACCTAACTTAGATCAGGAAACATTTAGAGAATAATCCTTGAAGGTTCAGACTGTTGTTTTAGCAATGAGATTCAAAGGGGTGAAGCGAACGGTAGAGTCGTTTGGTTATTTTTGAATACAGTTATGGTATATCTCTTGCCTATCGTTGGAAAAGACTAAACAAAAGTCTTGAATCGTCCAGACAGCGATCCCGGGAAGGCCGACGCTGTGTATGTGCATACGGTGATAAATGGATGAAGTCACGATTCGAGACGCTTTTCCAGAGATGTGCTCTACAAGTACGCCGGGTTGAATCACATCGGTGCGTTCAGCTTCAAAATATGTAGACAAAACTCAAGTTAGGCATTAAAAAAAAACCCCAATGCTCCTTCATCAATTTAACACTTTTCTTTTACATATTATGTAGAACAAATTTTAGATCACTCAGACAAGTAAAAATAAATACCCATTATGCGTCGAATATCCCTACAGCAGCTAGGAAAAAAGGTGCATGATCTTTATACGGCTTAACTGCTGATTTCAATCAAATATCGAAAATCCACTGCAAGGAAATCCACTTTGAATGATTAAATCTGCATTCAAATTGTTTACTCATATATGAGCTACGATGCCACTGACACGAACATGACATTTAAAAGTTATAATACCACTCTTTTTGTATCAGGGGTTAAAATCACAGATGGTATAAAACAGTTTTCTTTTATATGTTTTAATGATGTTAATATAAGTACTGTAATATTTAAAGTTAGAAACTAATGTATATATAATTTACTGTCAGATGGTGCATATACATACGGAATTAAGTGGAGAAGAAAAAATATTAGTAATACAATTGGTAATCTTGGAATTAGAATAGACTTCATCCAGAGTAACAGCGCCACATGTGTCAATTAGCAAATGTACCTGAGGCAAGTAATAAAATTATTTATAGAGTGGTATATTTAATTACTTTCATATATTACAGCAGATGGCATGATATAAAGCATCATAATATGAACTCTTCATGGTAAAATAGAACGCAATATACCTTACCTTTGCAACACTATATTTTACTGTGTATATTATGTATATTTACATACTAGGCAAAAGCTAGTAAGCTATTAAGGGTTATGAACCAAACACTACCAACTAGAAAGGTCACAAGCTGCAATTTCCAAAATTTTGAGAGTCACAAGCCTAAGCCTATATTTATAACAAGATTCTAGACTCAACTCAGTTCCTGCCTTTAGATAGATTAAAATTTAAAACCAAGTACAAATTTGTATCACGAAAGCAGAGATTATTTGAATAAATTGCATTGAATTAAATAGAATAATCACTCTGGAATTATCACCCATAATCAGTGTTAGATTACGTGTTGAATGCGTTTTTCTCAGCTTTCGTCTCTATTTCTTGCTGTTATATTAGGCCAATGAAAACAGCAACCAGGATCAACATTAGTTTCAAGTTCTGAAATTGAACAATATTTGAGGGCACCTAATAATAATCAATTATCTTATGTATAAAAACAAGGAATGTAACTTATTTAAGCAAACTGCAAGTGTCACAGTAGCATTTACAATATCATTACCAACTATTGTGTATCAAAATATTAATTAGCACTTCTCTTGCTGCCCCAGATCATGTTTTAATAAGTAGCCAGAGATTATGAAATCCAATAAATTCGATTACGATATACATTGTGTAACAGCTTAGGAAATTACAAATCACTTGGATTATAATAATTTATTGCATTTGGGAAATCACATATATTTTCAACACTACATCTATTGTTTTTTATAACTATTAAACAGATGAATAGTACGCTAATTAATGAAAATGATAATGAAGTGTAACAATTATCAACAGGATGGTAGAGTAAATAAAAACATGGAAGCAATTTATCAATATTTAATTTATATACATTCCTTACAGTTTTTAGACATTTCCCAGTGTTCACTGGTAAGAAATTGAAGGAATGTTATGCAATATTTAATTCAAATTCTATGCTGAAATGTGTAGTGGTTATGACAGGGAGATATTTAAGTAAATCAATGCTTGATATGGGGTCCATTTGGAGTGTCTAATATAATAGACAATCACCTATAATATCAAAGCTTGCAATATGCGAATCTTTTTTTATAATTACAATGTAATTTTATTTCAAACACAAAATAAATTTACACTGACTTACAGTAGAAAATTATAGTAAAATGAAGTTTAAATATTATCTACTGCATCTGCTTCATCTTCTGAGCTGACTTCGTCACCGAATTCTATATCCTCATCCAAGCCGTCCACAGAATACACTACAGTCTCATTGATGCGTACAGTTTCTGGGAATTCTCCGTACGTTTTCAGATTTCTCGCCTCGTCAGGAGTATATTTCAAGATGACGTCAGCCTTAGCGTCTTGGTAATCTCGTAAACCGATTAGTATGATGTCTCCTTGGTTTATCCAAACTTTTTTTCTTAACTTTCCGCGGATGTGGCAAAGTCTTTTTATGCCATCAAAGCACATGGCCTCCAAGCGGCCATTACCGAGCATCTTTGTGACTTGGGCGTACTCTTGTCCGTCTTCTTTGAAAACCAACTCACGTTTTTCTGTTTCATTTTCGTTCTTTCCTCGCCTCCTGTTTTTACCACCTTTTCCTTTATTTTTCGGCATAATTTATATAATTTTTAACACCAACATATACAATTACTTTTATGATATTTCCATGAAGTTAGTGCTCAGTGTTCACTGACAAATGACGTGACGTTCGGAATTTCGAAAAGATTAACATGACAGTTGACATTTCTTTTATTTTTTTAAAGTACTTTGTAGCTTAAGCATCAGATGACCGTCAAGTCCAATTGACGGTCAAATTGTAAAGTTGTACATTATGCTCAAATGTGTTATATACTAATTCTACGATGGTAGCATATTAAATATCTATTGAAATGTTAAAAGATTTTATATATTGAGCCGTAATTTCAAGGCAAGCGAACGTAAGAATATAACATTTTACTAATTTAAAAGAGCATAGAGAATACTTGATACACAAAAATAGTAATTAAACAAAATCTGCCAGCTACCAACAGCGACAGCAACAACAGAAAATTTATTTACTTTATAAAAGAAAACTAGCGGATATAAAAGGCCAATTACAAGAAATCTAAAAATCTGTTGAAGAGTTATTTGGCTACTTGACAGATAAGACGAAATATTAAAAAAATACGTTTGGAGTCGCTTGGAAGTAAATAATAATAATTATAGAATACATATTTTTTATAAAAAAAAAAAGCTTCATTTTATGTATTCCATTATATATTATATTACAATAATTTGATTATTTGCTAATGACACGCAAAATTCTCATTATTGTTACTGGGATTGTGACGTCACGATCTAAATAATAGCTGCATGTCATCAAATTTTCGTTTTTTATCAAGCTTTCGTTATATTTCTTTCTTTTGGTTTCAGATTTTTATGCAATTTTGAAATGCAAATTGTTTTATTAAAGGTAAAGGTCAAAAGAAGTCGGAATGGTAATGCTGTAATGAAATCTTTACGCCGTAATTAGATACTCAATGGTGCCAAAATAAAATAATTTTTTAAACAAATTTCTTGCAATTAAATATTGTTTTTAGATAATCGCAATTCGCCAATTTTCGAAACCAATTATTAAATGATATTTTATCAACATATTCTAATTAAGAATGTTACCACATTCTTTGACAAATCAAGAAAAATTACTTAATATTCTACAATAGTCCCGCACTTGGCGGATGCGCAAGCTACACTGCAAAATCTAGATAGCTCGGCTGTTCCGATTTACAGATGCGACGAACGACGTGTTTGACGTCAATGACAATGTTGTAGTTAGTAGCTGCTTATAGAGGTTGGAGTGAAGGTTATAGGTAGTGTTGCAGTGGCAGGCGTGCAGTCGGGACGGCGGCAAGGGGTGCGCGTGGGCGGAATGCAGGGGTGAGGCCAGACGGCGAATGAACTGCAGAAGGGTTAATGTTCGCTTCCCCTGCATCGCAGCCACCCACGCTCTATGCTACTGAACACTTGTTTTACCTACTCACGAACAAGTGTACCGCTCATCAGGCTACAGATAGTACAAAGTCCCAATTAGTAAATCATCGTATAATGATCGTTTGAAGTTTTCCTTTAACGGTTTAAAGCTATTTAAAACAAACTTGTCTCTTATTAAGGAACTTAATATCAAGAAACTTGTATCCTCTATTGCTTTTGATTGGAATCTCATATTTTTTGGTCCATAGAGAAACTAAAAGAACAGCGCCATTTTGATGTCAAAAGAAGTCGTGGTAGATCATTATGCACAGGGCTGAAAAAATAAACTAACCGTTGATGAGTCCTACGAATGCACAGAATGAGCAGCCGCATGCTAAGAATGCAGCCGGATCATAAACCGAGCCACCAATTCTGTACTGGTAACCACGTCCACCCTTTCAAGAGTGCAACGATAAAGAAAAAGAAGAATTTGTAATACTACCAAAATAGGTAAATAAAGGAATTATTTCATAAATTCTATATAAATTGTGTTACGCGTCATTGATCTGATTCAGTATGGATTGGTGGATTTGCATGGTACTTAGTGACCAATTTGTTTATTTACTATTATTATATTTTCCAGCCACCTTTAAGGTCTCGTAATGATTACAATACTAGTCATCCAAGAGCTGATTGCGCCTGACGTTGTGTCAGAGTAGATATAGGTTGCAATATTTAATCGCATTAGAGCTACCAGTTTTTTGGTAGCTGCATTAAAAGCAAGGTGTCATACATATGTATATAATATGTATATCTCCGTTCTCATACATCTCAGTCTTTAGGAGTAATAACGCTTCTTTACAAAAGTTTAACGTAATGTTTTTTTCTATGTATATGTCCAATAATAATCAACCTGAACGTAGTCTAAACTAATAACGACCAATGAGTAAGTCAGTGGTCAGTCATAAAAGTGGTCATATGTGGACGTTATTATCTCATAACCGGTAAGGGATTTTTATTGAAATTTACGGTAAAATACGGTCTTATTAGACACGCAAAATTGCAAATGTTATATTGATTTTAAGTTATGGCGCGCTCAAAGTGGCCGGATATGTTTCGTGTACTCACTGCCAGTGTGTCGTCCTTTTGCTTTGGGATCTTGGCTAACCCAATGCTGTGTACCTAGTTTTTAAAAGTGATGACAAAAATAAAACGTATATTACGATCAAAGAAATGAGGGCCTTATTGAACTTTTTTTCATTACACCATATTGTGTCTCACAGCTGTGCAAAAGCCAGTCCTCTGTACGCCAAGAGTTTTGATCGGTTTTTGTACATAGAATTAAGAATAATTCTGTTACTATTTAGAAGAGTAATATATTTTCTTTATGAAAATGATTATCATACGACATTCGAATCCTGCTCTTTGACTTCACAGATTAATAATGCTGTTTACCCATCATTTGTGATTGTTTTTAAGATCTATTTTAAAAATATCTTGCGTCAATGTAATTTTTTGGTATAAATAATAAACGTTATTGTTGTTAAACAATATTTTTCATACGTAGAATCCCGGGCCTCACGAAGGTTGCGAGTCACGGCCGCGTCCTCGACCACGACCGCCCTGACCCCACTCACCCGCTTCCTCCCCTATAACTGTTAATATTATTTTCCTCAGGAAAATTCCGAGGAACTATGTGTTATGAATGGATAGATGAATCCAGATTAGGTATATTTACTTCAAGTTTCGTTCTCATGTTGATAATAATTTAAGACCGTGCTTATGGTGTAGGTTCTATTGACAAATTACGTAAAAGTATTGATCATATACATATGTGTAGTACAAGACCAAACCATCTATTCTCTAAGCGCAAGTAGACGGTGCGACCTTGGCAAACCTAGAAATAGAACAGAAGCTAGAATTTTAGACAAAAAATGATATTATAAATATACTGTGTTATAAAATACTAGACATGTGAAATGTGTATAAATCTAAATCAAAATAGAGAAAACATCATTAAGAGTCATTAAGAGGTAGGAATTTTGTACAATCACCATATTATATTAAATCGAACAATTCTTGTTTTTTAATTCTACACGTTAGAAAATGGAAAGAGAGATATTTTATCAAGATTTTTTATCTCATGATAAAATTGTATCGTATTTATAATTCTGAAAGTTGGTATAATGTTAGATTGAAACCGTTAGTCACATATTAGCATTTTTGGCATGGTTTTATTCGATGTTATATAATTAATCTAAAGTATATTCCTACTTAAGTATTGTTACAAGAGAATAAAAGTCGCCCTTTTGTTACCGTTGACCTAGCGTAAAAAAACAGCCCGGTCGTACAGTATACAATCGACCTAATGTTTTTATTAATTGGCTGGCTATAATTTCTTACATTCTGCTCCGAATAGGAATTTCTGTCAGCAATTAAGAAAACCTGAAGCATACCAAGCAATATCGATCTGAAGCAACTTGTTTTTTTTTTGCAATGCTCAGCTCTTGTTTCCTTATTATGACGGATAATATTCTGACGCGCTCGCCTAATTCGTAATGGCGTTTCTTTTACATTTAAAAAAATTTGCCACCAGCTTGCATCACGTCGAAATTGTCAGTCTTTTAAATGGAAGTTTCTTTCGGACTCACTTAACACTCCCTCTGAATATTTGACGTGCTCGAATATTTTTTTTCCCGTTTTCTATCCTTCGTTACAGCTACCCCCATCACGCAAACCGGTAGATTAATATACCTTTAATATCAGAGACGTGGGATATATACACCTTAAATATCTGACGCGCTCGAGTATTTCCATGTGACAATTCTTTTTTTACATTTTTGAAATTCTGTAGACTCTCCCCTTACGAGTGAGTGTACATTATAATCTTCAAAATACAATAGTGGACCTTTTATATATCGTGGGCTCCACGCTCATAAGTATAATAATGGCAGTCTAACGTATTTACGAAGTTGAAAAGTTTCCTGGCTTCCTCTCTTCTGCCTGTTCTGTTTTTGGGAATTTTGTTTTAGAAGGCAAAAAATAAAACCAATGTATATAACACTGTGGCGCAATCTTAAAATTACTAGGTTAGAGTTGAAGGTCCATTGACTGCCTGTACCCATTTAAGACAGAACGAGTATAATCTGTCTCTGTACTAAAATTAAATAAAGACTTCGTGCAGTAAAACAGTTTTACTTCCATATATACCTACCTTGAAATAGTTGATATAAAAATAATTTAGGTCTCGATCATAATGATATAAGTTGCTGGTCCACGTGTATAGCCACAGGAGGTTACCGTCATAATATTCAGGATTAGATACGTGTCTATGACCAATTGATTTCACAGTACATATCTGTACTGTACTGTACTGTAACTAAAATTTACAGAACTCATACAAAGTTTTGCTAGTTAGATCAGTATATAAGTCCTATTCGTTAGGGACCTGGCGTGACGGTATGTTGTTGTTGTTGTCCTATTCGTAAATTAATGTTACACAATAATGATTCCGTAACTAATAATAATAGTTCAATAATTCTATGTGGGGTTGCTCGCAGTTGTTCAGAGGCAATGGCTCTTTGTAATAACTGCCTGGTCGTTTGCGTCTTAAACAAAGAAAAAACACTCCGAAATTATCTAATAGGGTACCACCTAAAAGATTATTCAGATTCAGATTATCACCCTATTGCTTTTAATTATTATTTTCTTTGTTCTATTTCATATTTAGGCCTAAACATCACAAGTAGTGTTTGCACATCACATCATAGCTGTTTGGGCACGTTCGTGTATCTGTAAAGAGCCGTATTACAGGATTCAGTTCAATAACGCAAACGCCTACGCGAACTCGTACACGTGCCGTTTTTGCGGTCATGCTACGGTGAAGGTCACACGTCCCAATTTGTTGAGATCCTCACCCTCAAATACGGCCTTAGGTCGTCGAACTCAAAGAAAATCTTCCAGGGTATCCGACCTTGACCTTTAGGCGCGCAAGCGCTTTACTCGTCACCCAGTACCCTGACCCTGTTACAAATATTGAGCCTATGTACCGAATACCTAATGTATTATGTGCCTCAGAAAATTGAGGCTTATTTTTCAAGGATCGCTCTTTAGGCGCTTATAGGTTATCCTGCTCGTATTTATCATAGGAATACGTGTTCTATCAAAAGCCTTCCGACTTCGAGGTTATTCAAGACAATATTAACTACCAGTTCTTTATGTACTATTAATACTACTACTATTATGTATTTTTTTATCTTCTTCTTTGATTATCTTTGATTTTAATAGTTTAAAAGAACATACTATAGACACGTCCTTTACAACATTCATTGTAGGACGTTGGGCAGCCTTAGAATTGCTGTCAGTCGAATATTTCGGAAATTTAAAAATCCCGTCAAGCAAGTTTTCAGTAAAAAACTTTAATATGAAACCATGGACTATTTGAACGGTGAAAAGGTATGGGATTTAATAAAACGTTTCGCCAGGTTGTCTTTAAACACACCGTGTAATAGTTTTAGAACTCAGTTTGTAAGGAGGTGGCAGCGGGTTGATATTGACTCACACGATAGCTGTCACGTGTCACATGTCACGTGTCACGCTCTTTATCGGACTAAAGCCATACTGCAACGTGTCTAATTTTGTTTAAATTTTTTGTTATTTAAAAGAGTGCTGGGAGTTTTTTTCACCGGCTTTTTTCTCCCGGTCTACTATAGCCTAAAAGGTGTATAAAGCCGGAGAACGATGACTAAAACATGACCTTCATTGAGTGTATGTATATATGTATATTTGTATATATATACAACTTAAATTATATTCAAACTATCATACTATATAGTTATTTTTTTATTATTACTTTATTATTAATTTATATAAACGCAAATCCGGCTGTTGTAGCACGTTAAAAATAGATGAAATGTCCTGTTTTTGCTATTAATTGCCGTATATGGAATTGTCTCCAGTTATTATTATTAATATTAATACTATAATCTTAATCTTATATCAAAATACAGTTTTTCAGCGACTGAGAATAAAGTACTGTATTTATGACATAATGCAAAAATGTCTTCCCATACATTGCAGGTCAAGACTTAGTAATATTTGACTAGTTTGTAATATGTAATGTAACAGTAATATTTGAACACATTCATATCAATAAATAGCCGTGCATACTATTTTTATAAAAAAATTGTATCAAAGAATGTAAAATATTGGTCACATAAATGTATTTAAAAGCCAGGATCATTCTTAAAACAAAGCTCAACCTCTCATGTCTAATTGCTACTCCATTGGTTTATATGTTTTCATATATAGTGGTAATTACCAAACCTGTGGATAGATGGAATTGACATTTCCAATGAAAGCTCAGAGGAGGAGTGCGGAGAGTCGTAGGCGAGGACAATTCCTTGACCTGCAGCATCCACAAAGGCGAGGCTAAGTAGCTCTGTCGTTTGCTTTAGATATTAATTCTTTCGGTACATGTTCAACATTGATAGATTACAAAACGTATAATGTTTATTTTATTTTTATTTCCTTGGAAAACTTATAGCTAACATACATTATAGTAAATTATAAGTGTACGATGGCCATTTATAAGTTTTCTCATATAAACTTTTACAAATATATAAAAAATTTGATACAAGACAAACACTGTTGCTTTTTGCACTTACAGTGACATTAACTCTTAAATACTTAAATAAAAAATAATAATAATAAAAACATTATGCCAGAAAAGTTGTTAAATAAAAGTAATCATACGTAAAAAAAAAATCACTTAACATGTTGTAAAGAATTTGTTAGTTAACTTAGATTTGAGTTGACAATCGTTGTTGACAATGTTAAATACAAATAACGTACAAGATTCTTAAATTAGCACCCATCATAAAGGGGCCTGAATGAGGATTTAGATGAAAGTAAAAGGGATGAAAGAAGTTTATCAGGACCGTGGTCGATTGAAATCCCTAGTCTCTGCCTGCCCCAAAGGGTAACATGTGTGACTGTATGTCTTTGTAAAGAGGCGAATTAACTTTATACAATGCGTATAACAAATTGTTTTTCTGTTGCAGTATGTGAAAATGCTCTCACTTAGTTAGTAGGTAAACAAAAATAAAGTAAAAACGTATTTTTTCCTTTACTGTCTAGGTTGTAACCTTATTATCTAATAGTTAAGTAAACGATTTATTTAAGTCAGTATACTGTATGAGAATAGAGACAAGTAGCTCATGCGTGCCTTATGTGGTTGGTTATAGACATTATACATTACAAGTGAGACCATTTTCACATATATTATTGAATATGAAGTACCTACCTGAAAATTCTACACGATTATATAGTGAATCTAACTTTCTATATTAAAAAGCAAAGAATAGCAGGTATTTACAAAGTCAGTGTCAGAGTTAGTACTAAATGGGGGCCGAGGCGGTCACGGTCGAGGACGTAGCCTTGACCTGCAGCCTCCACGAGCCCCGGGCCATCATTTCGCTTTGCATACATACATCAACTGCTTTAGTATGCCAATAGATACACGTAGGCAAAATGTAATCAAAATATACCGATGATAATTACAGTAGCAATTACTTCATTAAAACTAAATTAGAAATTGCTATGCAGTAGTTATGTGTTATATGTATGTAATATATACATAGTATCCTGCGATACCTTGTAAAATTTAATTTTTTTTTACTGCTTTCTTACCCTGATCTTCTTGATGATCTATATTGATTGATCTATATTGATCTATATAATTGATCTATATTTAGCATAATATACATATTCATAGTTAGTGATTTTCTATACTCTATACTAATATTATAAAGAGGAAAGATTTGTGCGTGTGTGTGTGTGTATAACGAATAGGCTCAAAAACTACTGTACCGATTTAAAAAATTCTTTCACCATTTGAATGCTATATTATCACTGATCAACATAGGCTATATTAATTACAGGAAAATAATGAGGATCCTTACTAAAACGACAATAATGTAACCCAAGGTGGAAAAAAAATTGCCATTAAATGTCTTTCATCGCATGCGCTGCGAGAACGATTGATGATAGAACAAAAAAATGTTCTACAATATTAAAGAACATATCAATAACTACTTTGTAACATTTTAAAAGTTGATAGAAATTCCGACCAAAATCAGACCAAATTATACGTAGCTTCGCATTGACCCTTATCTAAATAAATAATTTCCTAAGTAAGACTGTTTCAATACCTGTGAATTTCTTTTTAGTTTGGTCCAATCAGACATTCCGTTCAAAAGATTTTACGAATTTAAAACGTCGAAAAATTAAAAAATTAACGCCATCGCACCGCGCGCCGCGCCGCTGGTATAGCATGGAGGAGTCGGCACCGAACATCTAACCAGACATGGTGTTACGGGAATTTTACATATATGAGATAAGTTATTTTAATCATTTATATGGCAGAACAACGTTTGCCGATTCAGCTAGTTATTCATATAATTATTGTTGAGTCGTGAAAAGTCGACTAACAGGATCGCCTCATAAATCAAATTTATTTTTAGCACGGCCTCGGATAGGCTTAGGAAATTTAATAAATATTAGATACAAGCGTTACTACTTTACAGTTTGGACTATTCGATAGTATTGCTACTTCCATTTCTTACACTTTTCCAGATCATCGTGTCTTGAAATTATTTTGCATCGATTTTGTATCAACTTTCTCTCTTAAGAAGATTGTCAAACTAACACATCTAAATACATAAACGTAGTTCTTTTTTAATAGCGCTGATAATTACTGATTACAATAGAATGCAGAATATTTGAATATCCGCACCATTCACATCGCTGAACTTAAAGCTCAGGCACATGGTACTGTAGGCTTCGCCCCACGCACTAGTTTTATTTTAACCCGGCTGTAGTAACCGTGGTCTGTTTTTGCTAAAGCTCGTTTTATAAAAATGCATAAATTCACTTTTGCAATTCGGAAATTAAATTGCAATGTATTATTGATTATGTATTACATGAGATTATGAAAGGGTTCAATATAATGAAAGCCGGTAAGGCAGCGGGTACGATAAAGTCAGTTGTACCACTTTTTCACTTTGTGTTGGTACCAGGCGACTGATGCAAGACCATTATTGTACCATTGTAGAACGCAAAAGGGTCACAACAGGGTAGCAAAAATTAACGAGGTACTAGCTTGTTTCATTCCCTCGGTAAAGTGTATGCTTGTTTGCGAGAATTATGAAAGAAATCAAAGGAAAGCTTTGGAAAATGCAAGCAAGATTTAGAAAAGGTATGAGATCTATGAATCATGTCTTTTCTCTACACTGCATCCCGGAAATATATTAGGCAAAAAGTGTAAAGGATAGAGTCAAGAGAAATTCATTGTGGGCAACATTCTCCCAGTGTGGTGTGAACGTCTACCTAGTACAGACGTTAAGATAAACACTGCCTACATAGACTGGTTTAGTATCGATATAGGCATTAGGCAACGTTGTGTAGTATCACCACAGATGTTCAACTTATTCACGGACAATTATCTGCCAGTCTTACATAAAAAAGAGTACAAGTTAAGTAAAGCAGTTCCTTGTTAAATTGTTTATGCTAATAACCAAGTATTACTTGGATCATCGAAGGAGCAATTACAGGAGATGGCAACATGTATGCACGATACTTAGAGAGAAAAAGGCATGAAAAGAAAGTTAGACCTGACAAGAGTTATAATTTTTTAAAGGCCAAAATAATGACAGTAGGTTTCTGAGATTAAAATTGGGAAAGAAAAATTAGAGCTAGTGGATCAATTTCTATACCTGAAGTTTTTAATTACAACATGTGGTAGGAAAAAGGAGAATATTTGAAACAAGAATGATGGCTGGGAATAAAGTGAATAGGTCGTTGCACTCCTTTATGAGTAGCAAAAATGTGTCCAAGTGTAAGATAGTGAATGATGGGCAGTGGTTGGTTGAGTACGTAGTGAAGTACAATTTGTGTGTGAAACGAGAGCATTTGGTGATCAGTGAATTGGTGTCATGGTGAGCTCCCAACTTATAAAACTTTAATGATACACTCTCATATTTTCAAAATGTTTATTTGGAAAACTGTGGTAATGCACGCTATTTTCTGCCGTTTGCTCTTTCGCAACAGAGATTAGGTATCTACCGCGACCTCTGTCGATTTGAGAAAAGAACGTATTATTGTGCGAAGATCTTTCTATTGGCGGAGGTACTTTCGTGTTCTACATATGCGATTGATGGGCATTAGGATTCTTTGTATTTTCGCATATATTGATACTTTAAATAATATAATAATTTAAAAATTTTAGAGTATAATTTCTATTATATGTATAATATGCTAATATTAAGGATACATTGGGATGCGACAATACGATTACAAATGTTTTATTAAGCATAAAACCTCAGATTTATTTAAACATTAACAGCTCCCATCTGTACTCGCAGTCAGTTAAAACGAAACAAATCTGTACATTGATTTTGAAAAAAAAACCTGTTTGTTCAATTACATTACATTATGGAGATATAAACAAACATGCATATTTCACAAAAAAATCGGATACAACCAGGAATTATACTTTTTCCTTAATTGAATTGTGTCTTACAAAACACAATTTAGCAAATATTACACTGTAAAAAGATTTCACTTTTAACTTTAAATAGACAATGACATGAATTGAAAGATATCCGCACATATACAACATTAGACAGTGCACTTACACATGTTTGCAATTTCAAAGGAGTAAATATATACATATTTAAAAAAAATAACAGATTATATCTATAAAACAACAAATGGTCAAATGACCACTTCAGGTGGGTTATTTATATTGAACTAAAAGAATGTGAAATATACAAATATGTATAATTCTACAGTAATATAATCATTTAAATGCACAACACAATTCGTTCCTGTTTAACATCCTTAAACTACTTTTTGGTGAAGACATAAATAAAATCAAAAAAGTGGCATATGTGACCGGCGTCTCATTGTCTCAAGTATGCGACTGGGTAATCGTTTTCATTAGTTCAACGAATCAACGAACGCTGGCAGTGTGTCGTCGATGGGAGCGAAGCAAAAACCGAGGTTTGCGGACCGGATACGGGTTCCCGATGGACTCGCGGGGCTCGGCGGCGCGGGGGCTGGCGGGGGAACGGGAGTGCATCGGGACGTTGACTGTCTGGGTTCTGCTTGCGTTATCTGCAGTTGCCCTTTCGTACGATGCACCGTAACCCTCCTTCCACCCCCACGCCAGTCGGGGCCATCAGACTATTGCAGCCCCCTCAGCTATTCTAGAATTTGCTTGTGACCTGAAGTAGAACAATAGATATTAGCTTAATTGTATTTTAATTGAATTTAACGTTAATTAGTATAACATTACTATTTAGGATTTATAAGAATTAAAATTTTAACATCATACCTACGTTTTTGTAAATTTATTTTACGAAAAGAACAATGATTGCCTGGCCATATAACAGTGGCGGAAGATATAATTTTAAGTGCTTTATTTATCATATCTTGAAATATATTATAACTGGCGGCAAACATGTAATAGAGCTGATTGGTATTAAAAATTGGACTGCAAAGATGAGGGTTCAGCAGATTAAAATTTTATGAAAAAAATTGAAATTAAACACATTGCAATTAACTCAATCCTTACATAATTTTGTTCAATACAATTGCTATATGAGCGTCGCTATACCTTCTGTATAGAATAAATCGATGCGAGTAAAGGGCGTGTATGATAACGATAACTCGGAACTTATTATAGTCGGCAAACCTTGAACTCCAAGAGTAAGGACCTTCGTTCTTTCTATACATCTAAACGTATAATATTATTTTGCAATTAGGATTACATCTAATACCCAAATTAAAAAATCATCTATGTCACTAGATATAATTTTGTGGTAAAAGTATCCCTAGTCTAGAAAAACAAAAATGTAGTAGTATAACTACACATAAATAACAAATATATCATTGTTATTTCTGTAGGTTTCAATTATCACGAATAGAATACTTTTAGTACTTCATTACGGCGTTGTGATTCGTCGCATGAATTACGAAATCAAACATAGATACATAGGTACTAATAAGGTTGGTCTCACAAGTTGATGTTTGTGGTCGTGTGTCTTATTTGGGGGCTGTTTTTTGTTTTAATATTCGTAAGGATAGTCGATTACTACTGTTTAGATAGAGCTTAGGGCTCCTTAGCCACATTCAGTATTTATTACGTGCGACCGAACCTGACACGACACTATTTTCTTAAATGCGAACAGATACCATAATAAAAATAGACTAGCTATGTACATTTTATTCTATATATATTAAAATAATAGATACTCACCAACTATGTTGTTATATATAACTACTTATCTAAAACTAATTATATAAAACCGGTAAAAGTTGTGTTTCAGATTTCAAATTAACAAATTTCCGGTGTCAAGCTTCGAACAATGAGCCAAGAAATTAGGCATGTAATATCTGTCTTATAATATTTGCTTACAACCATCTCTCTTTTAATATTAAGTTTTTTTGAATGAATTCTAATAATTGAGAATGATCGTAAAAGGTCAAAATATAAATGAGCGCTTTATTAATGTAAGCTGCATAAATAATTAAGAGAAAATATTACCTACATTTACATAGGTTATCATTAAAACTATTTTAGTTTCTGTACGGATAGCTTATTTATATCTACCTGTTATAGAACACCATAAACGTTGTGGAATCAACTTCACTGGCTATATTCTTTGTCTACTCGTATATATCGAACAGAGCTAGATTTTCTTAAGATGCTAAATTGTGTGACATTATATTTATCCTTATCAAATCAATAATTTCACTACTTTTCTATATTATAAGTTGAACTCGCGGGTCGTAAGACGGAGTTATTCATTTTGGGCATTTCGACCTTGGTCCGCGCGTCCTCGAGTGGTGTCAACGACAGGAGCTCGACGCGGGCTGAAACCCCCGCTCTCCCCTTCTCCCTTAACAGGCTGACGAAAATTTTATGAGCATGATTATTTGATCCACGTTACCGTAAATTTTCATTAACAATATCTTTTGGGTAAGTAAAGTTTTGTGATAATTAATTTCAAGAACGTCAATTTCAAGATTTCAAGATTGATGAAAAATAATACCCTGTTGTAATATATTCATAATTTATGTCTTTAATAGTAAGATTAGAATGATTGGGTACGCGATAATAAAAATCGACCCTGGTTTGCTAGAGTCATGACGTAAGTGGAAAAATGTTTTTCGGAGTCTAATCCAGAGAGCTTCATAAGTTTTCCCTTAATTCATATATGCTTGGACTTGACCTGGCACGTCTCTATTTTTTACTATATTTGACTATGCCCGTGTTTGCTACGTTGACTTTGGCATTGACAAAATGAATACCCTGCTAAAGTTAACTATATTATATATGTATGTGCTTATTACTATTTAACCGGAATACTGCTAATTAAAACTTATATCTGAAATATCTGTAAGAAGGGGTTTCGTCCTGTTTTATTTATTAACTTTTTTCTATTACTGCGGTCTGCTTCTGAAACAGTGATATTCAACGACTCAATTCTCTTGATATGTTCAAGAACTAAGTCAGACGATTGTAATTAAATACCGATTTCAGTTTTCTACATTTTACCTTGTTTATTCAACTGCACCATATTTTTAATACTTTCTTTTTATAGATGTATTTGCATTCTCCAGTTTATTTAAAGTGTAGATTGCCTTAAAAGAAATTAAGTAGCTGTTTTACTAAAAGAACCACCTCTTGTATTACGCTTTTTATTTATACCTATGTTGCAATATCAATTAATGGTGTTACGGTGTGCTATAAGAAATATGTAACATTAAAGTAACACAAAGTACCTTATTAAAGTAACATAAACTAATACACAAATAAAACAAAACGCTTGGACTTATGTTATTAAAAGGGTGTTTAATTTAACGGCGAGCCATCATATAGATAGACTAATAAATATTTACATTAAACAATCAATTACCTGGTAATTATAAAAGTGTAAAATTTAACAAGCCACTCCTTATGTTTTTTATACCCATGGCTACATGGCGCAAAATGCGTATAAAATACAATTCGTCCTGTTATAATACCGATGGTTTTTATTTAAAAATCTTGAACTGGGAAGGTCATATACAAATACAATGCTGCCGTGGTGAACTCAGTGACCTTTGTATTTCTATTAGCACATTAAGCAGAGTACAAGGAGGTTAATAACACAGTATGGTGACACTAGGTTAATGCGCATTTTAAGAGCTATTAATTGTAAAAGTGAAACCACTTATAATGACTTACCTGTTATACGTAATAGTTTATATATTCAGTTGTTGTATTGAGTTAAAAGAAGTTACGGGGTGAGGAGTGCGGAGCGGGGGCAAGGAGAATCCGAGGGCGACGACTGGCACCTAAAGTCCGACATTGAGTTACCCTTGCAAGGGCATTCCACTACTGCAGTCTTCAAGGCCTGTAGAGTCGAGACACTCGGGAACTATATTTACAAACCAACCAAATACAACAGAGCATTGAAATACTTGACACAGCTGTAGTTATTTCACTAAACCAAAGTTAAACTTTGCATCTAAGGTACAGGATCTATGGATATTGATATACATAGATCCTGCATGTTTCATCTAAGTATCGGATTATTGAAAACATGCAATGTTTACCAAATATACATGTATAACATTTTTTACACCACAATACATTTTCCCGTGATAGGCTTTTAGTACCTATATATTTTCAGGATAGCAATAAAGCGCACTGCCAATTGAGCATAAAAAGTACACACAAACATACGCAAGGAACACAAAAGTAAAAATATATGTTGATGTAGGTACGTGTTACCCTTATTACAAAGCCCTGCACGTTCAAGGACGACAAGTCAGTAGATGGTTATCGTTAATTGTAGAAAATGTTGCGATTGTTTAAGGATATTTTATTTTAATTGAACCAAGTTCAAGGTTGATTAATGATTAAGGCTTTTCTGGTACTACACACATATTTCATGTAGCTCGTACAAGTATATCATTTGTCTTCATATCGTATCGTAGATTAGGCAGACCTGTCTCGGTATGAAGTGTTATCAAGTAGCACTTTAAGTATAATTTAAGCACAAAATATTTAATCCGCCAAAGAATGGGATAATCATGTCATTTTCGTATACCATGGGTATCCCTGTCGGTATACCGGAAGTCTAGAACCATACGAATCTTAAACTATTTCTTCTGGGTATGAATTGAATCCACGATCCACGACTTCGCAGCCACGTGGAATAATGACTGGATAATATAAAAATTGTCGTCATATCGTTTTATATTATATTTATAAAGATCGTGAATCTATGAGTCACATTCATTTACTGTGAAATAAATATAGCCTATAAACTGAGACGTTGTAGCACAAGAGTTATATTACTACATACTATGTAGACGATTTCAGTGCAAATTGATTTTAAAATAAAAATATTTAAGATAAATAAATATAAATAGGGACCAATCCGGTCATTGCGGTGGTACTTTAGAATTTGACTGTAGTGCTGAAGTGGTGTGTAATTTTCGACAAAAGCATATCCCTACTGGGTACGAGGGGAAGAAATACACGTCTAGCCACTGCATATCGATCGCGCCAGGTCGCGACGACCGCGCCGTCGGCTCCCGTGCCGACTGGATACACCCCGCTAGATTCATGATATAAGGATACAATATAAAACTATGCACCTATATTTTCAGTAATGCGATCAACCCAATTTTTTTTATTATCTCCCTTTTTCATTTATTATGTCTAGTAAGTTTTACCCTTATTATTAATATAGAGTAAGCATAAATAAAGGATCTGCATTATAATAGAATTTTACATGTATACCTATATAAAAGTTACTATGTTATTTATGATATACTCGTTTGCTAAATTTTGCTCAGCGTAATGTGAACCTACATGTTGAGGTAGTAGAATATGAGTAAAATTCTAATCGGGTAGAAATCGCGACTCGATACTACCAAATCATATTTATTACCTAGTCGAGATTATGAAGTAAGTCGTTATTTTATTTTCTCTGTTAGTTCAATAAACTTTACTATACATTTCATAGAAACGGTAAACTTAATAAGAGTCGGTGTGATAACGCGTGGGCTGAGATAGACGTGCATGCGCTGCGCATGCGGGTCGCGTCACCCTCGCCTGCCGCGAGTGTCCCGGTGCCCTTCCCGGCCGACTTTCACTCCCGACGCCCGAACTTAGCTATAAAACTACCGATAAACACGCAATGCGATTTCGATACGTATGTACACCATTGAAAGATTGTCAATCGTTTTAGTTAATTTAACAGCGTGATTATGTACCTACATTATGTGTAGTGCTTAGTACTACATATATACTTACGTATTTAATTTTTTATAAGTATATATTGACTGACCTCTTGGTTTAGTGCTTCGAGACGCTGAATGCTAAGGCGGAGGTCGTAAGTTCGATTCCCACCAAAACATTTTGTAATAAAAATATCTATTTAAGTAATATATAATATGTATATACTATACGTTTATTAGCTGTCCGGTTATTATAAGACAGACATTTAATTCCCTAATTTAGAATCAAATAGCCATGTGTTGTCCCCAGGTATTGTTATTTATATGATTATATCCTGTACATATACGGAGAGTAAATCTAATATATTTTTACACTCTAAGATATAAGAACTGCCGTGATAGCAAGGCGGTAATAAAAACGAAAGAGACACGTAATTTGAACATTACGGGGGTACATTGTAACAAGTCAACATGCGGCAATGTGGATTAAGTAAACCGTTCTTTGCCCTTTTGACCGTCACTGACTTACCTAAAATACTAATCCTATGAAGTTCAAAGAATTCGAAGCGGTTAAAAGGTTAATGACGTTGAAAATGTAACAATAAGACATAAAAATAAGAGGTCAAATAATTTTTCGTGTTGTAATTAAGGTAAAAATTAAAAACATTTTTGTTAGTTTCACGCGTAATTTGTGGAAGTAGTCACGAATAATAAACAGGAACAATATTCATTTGTGGAATAAATCATTATTAATTCGGTGCACGTTGTTCTTTATAGTTGTATCGATAGCATTTAAAACTTTTAAGGGTATGAACCTTATTTATTTTTTGAAATTCATAAATTTATCCACATTTATAAGAATGTGAATAAACTAACGCATTGGTCAGATCCTTACGTACGTTAATGTCACCTTCACGTTAAACATGGCCAGAAATTAATTTACTTTTGTATACTGCAATATTATTTTACAGGCTTTCATCCAGGGGTCATTGAGATGTACCTCCAAAATAGACAGAGCGGCGGTTCGGCCGTGAGCGACGGTGGCAGTGACCTCGGCGGCGCCCTGCGACTGCACCGTCCCCCTGTCAACTTACCCGCCTAGCACCGTTCCGCCCGCCCTCACACCATTGCACACATCAATTATAAAGCGTACCGCCAAGAATTCGGGTTCGCTAGCGTCTGGCTCACGACTGTGATGATATATAGTATTCGAACATTCAATTGTTTTAAAACGCAAAACAAAATGCAAATATTACTAGGTATAGTATTGCAGTGGTTAATAATGAAAAAAAATACATATTAATTATTTTTTTATATGGAATAATTCTTATACCAGACAATAATATAATATAATGTTATGCTTAGCTGGCTGTATGATATGAACAATTTACATGAATTAATAGAGTTGCTAAAATAGAGTGAAAAATACGCAAGCATACTTAGTTATGTTACCATTTTCATAATTCTGTTCAACGGAAGAACAGATTTAATAACAAAAAGCAAAGAACATTTTATCTTTCAATGAAATCAGCTGAATCAGCTCTTTATAAAACCCCATGTAACAGACGTGCTAGATATTGTACGGAAATCGTGTACTATCTTCGACGAGCGATAGAATTCGATTTTATTTTAGGCATATTCACATTCACGGACAATCGGTTTGTTATCTGCAGATGACTATCAACGATTATCAGCGGGCGTGCCGAAACACGAGGCAATCGATCGGGTTCAGTATCGGACCGTGGAACAGATAACATCCTCATGTTTCGTATTGATTCTCGCCATTAACACTGACCGAGTTCATAGGACACACGATTTGTAGGATATCGTAATTTACAAGGCCTTTTCATCAAATTTTATTTGATCAGATTACGAAAAGTAAAGTAAATAACATCTCTTTCACTATTATGTATCTACGTGATCAGGAATGGATATATTACGTCATAGTTTTGCATGGTGCCTTTTCGTGGATTGATAATGTTAAGCGTTACATGTATACACACACACACACACACACACACATAAACAAACATATACACCCACAAACGTACGGAACCATACACACAGCACAGCTTATCAGTGATAGCCTAGTGGTTTAAAATTCAGCCTCCCACTCCGAGGATTCTGGGTTCAAATTGTGGCACGCACCTCTGACTTATTACGTGCCTTTTGTGATATGAATATCGTTTTCTATAACGTTGAAGGAAAACGTTGTGAGGGACTTGCACACCAAAAGATGTTATAAAAATGTACAATATTTCTGAGGTGTTATCATAGGAGACCCGTGTAACAGTGAACTAAAAAAAAAGGACCAATAAAATGCACACACACACGTTTTATTTGTAAACTTATCTCGTTCTTGAATATAAAATATAATCGAATTAAGAAAATACAAATCTCTGTGAAATTTGGAGGAATTACTTTTTTTTAAATTAATCTGAAATGGCAATGTATCTTATCTAAAGAGAAAAGATTATAATTATGTCTAATGCATAATGCTTAACTTTATTTTTAATGCCGTCTTGCAAAAAATCGCAGATGTATACATTATCGTTTAGGAACACCGAGTGCGTGCCGATTTATTACACATTAATCGCGGAAGACAAAGAAACTGTGTGAAGGTTACATTTATTGCTAGTTTACGGTCTTTGAAAATGCATTTTTATGCTGATACTGTGACATATGTTTATAGTAGTGTTTAAATAATGCAGGATGCACAGTTCTTCAAGGCTTAAAAATGTTTTCTATGTAACATTTTAATATTTCATGTTTTTCATATTTATTTTTAAGAAAAGTTGGCTGACGTAAACGTAAAGTGACTAAATAGTAGCCAAAATAAAGTAAAAATCCTCTGTAAAAAGTTACTGTTATAATAATTAATATTAGTTTTTAGATCATAGAAGAGAGGGATTGCTATTATAAATATACGTGTTTTTAAAATTACTTTGTGATGCATAGAGGTACATAAAGATCATTGCACTTAGCAGGTCGTAGCTAAGGTTAAAGTTGAGTCGGAGCACTCGTTGCAGGCAGCGTGGTCGTCGTCGTTGGGCGGGCGGTGCAGGACACCTGAGGGCGGGGGCAGGCGCGCGGGGCACGCGCTGCAGATTCACTTTCGTCCGGTCGCGGCCGCTGCCACGCCAGTGAGAGAAAGTTGGCCGCGGCGAGCGAACGAGTCTCGCTAGGGAGCGGCGCGCGCCGCACCGAATGACACGCGCGTCTTTTAAACAGAAGTAAACATACATCGTACTACATGTAGATTTAAACGGATTTCTCACGTGAAGCTACGTGACTTTACGATGTGCTAGAATTTGTTTCTAAGAGATTTTTGCGTAAAGGCATAGGACTAAAATATTTGCGAATAAACTGACTTTATCGTTACGGGGAGCCATGCAGTGCTATCCAAAGTTGTCGCCTAAACGCGAGCCCATGGACCTCGGGTATGAGATGGACATGATGGGTGGTGTTCGACGGCTGGAGCTGCCTGCTCCACCGGGCAAAGAGTTTCGAGCGCCGTGTTTGCTGCCGGTGCCTGCACCTCCTCCGACACATTCGGTCATCCAGTGCATGCGCCCACCACCTCCACCTCCACCACCGCCGCGTCTCCTCAAGCCGCCTTCCTTCGAGGAACCATCCAGCTCTATTCCGGATCTAGGTAAGTAACATAGCTATAATAATGGCTTATAGTGAATTTTTAACAGTTACTTGTATAAAAAGGGAGAACGGTGAACAATCACTAGTTTGCATTTACATTTAGATAAATATCTAGTCGAAGTCATTAAAGTTATATTATATTTTTCTGTAATCATACATATATTTTTAATAATAATTAATTATCGGTCGATTGTGTGGTAAGGTCAGGGTTCAGTAATTTTGGCCTGGTAATAATTGTTTTGTAGATATTTTAATACTGACCAATTACAATTTTGCTTTGCCTTGGCCGTCATAGATTTATACTTCCTGCTTCGGAAAATTGTAACAGAGCGTTTACAGTTACATAGTAATTTCCGGGTGATGACGACAGCATATGAAGGTCGTACGTATTATAACATCGTGTGCATTTATCGTTATAATTATACGCATTGATGTAAACAAAACAGTGTAAAGTGCATACGTATTTGATATATGCGATAAAGTTCGCATTATACGGATGATTATTGTAAGTAAACAATCGTCTGAAGTGAATAGTAGGTACGCATTCGAAACAAGCTTGTAGAGTACAGGAAATCTTAGTGATTATTATTACTTGGATATGTGTAGGTACGTACCCTATATATTGTTACTGTGAAAAAGATTGTGTAATATTTTTTCCTTATTTAGTCTTAGCAATATTTGATTTTGATGTTAATAGTAGGTTTTTCATGATATTCAAATTATAGGGATGTTTTATTATATTATTACTATGAGTAAAAATATAAAAAACATGTAAATAGTATTTCATATGGTTCACACTTGCTCATGTATATATAGACGTGTATTCAAATATTATACAGTTTTAGGAATGTTCTGATATTATTTGTTGTCAAATGAAGGTGACAATCTTGTTGATCAATAATGATTAACTGGTACAGAATGCGTTATGCATTCAGTTTGCCATTTGTTCCTGAAATATATTTATGTGGTTAATAAAGTCTAAATAAATATATCATGCCGATTAGTAGTCGTTGCTGACTGACTGTCCTAATGCTATCAGAAAATCCCACTGACATTGGTTCGGAAAAACGTGTGTGCTATTATGAAAAATAATGATGCTAACAACATTTTCGCGAATAGCTGATTAGATAAGTGTCGCAAGGTCAGAGCGACGAACGCGTGGTGACGGCGCGTCATTCGATGTCATTAAGGTCACTGTGACATTGGGCCGATAGCAGTGACAAAATAATAGTCGTATCTTATCTAGTAATGTCAGCGGCGCGGGCGCAGGTGCGCGCGACCCTGCACCCTGATTACTTACAACCCCACCGACCACAAGCTCCCATCACACCAAGTCTTCTTTCATCACTCAAATGCCCCTGTACTAGACAGATCCAGGAACAGAGATAATGCTACATGTTTATTACAT
This sequence comes from Agara michaeli, assembly GCA_018245675.1. Classification (NCBI taxonomy): domain Eukaryota; kingdom Metazoa; phylum Arthropoda; class Insecta; order Lepidoptera; family Hesperiidae; genus Agara; species Agara michaeli. The sequence continues at coordinate 29,545 of DWDX01000253.1, forward strand.
TATTCAGTACACTCCTGTAACTCAATCGTAACTCGAAAAAGCTATGGATTACCTATATTTCCAACAAGATATCATTTTTCCGGGACACACGCAGTAGTAGCCGAAGCAGTTTCCTACACAAAACCGCGCTGGACCCGGCCTGTGAAACGAGGGTGGTGTTCGCCGGTTAGAGACCGTTTTAAAAACATCTTCATCCTTTTCTGTAGCGAAGAAACGATCTCAATTAGCGGGTAATGTAACGGTTAGTGTAAAGAAGGATTATTTCGCTTACGTGTCGAATGTCAACTAAGGCGTATATTGTGTTATCACCGTAACCTTCTGCAAGAGCAAATTACTTCCTACTGATACTGACATGCAACGTATATGATATGTATATTACCGTTTATCGCACTCTGTATTTGTTGATTGTGCAAAAATAAATCAATTCGACTTTCTTTACTCTATACTTTGTAAGTTGCAAGGGCATCATTAATCACCTTATGTCGGCGTTTGTCGTAGATTACATGACAATCTTGCCTTTCATCGGATAACGAAGTACAACCGTTCATTATGTAAAATTCAAAACTATAGAATAAAAAGCAATTTTTGAAACATTATCTCGGTCCCTGTTACATAATTTACTTTGGGTGACAATAAAATGTTAAAGAGATACCTATTCAAGATTCATAGGACCCTCAGATTCACGAGGGTCTCCTAAAAATCGTATAGTTTTGTCTTCTCTCTTAATTCTTATTAGTCAGTACGTTACACTTTAATATTCGGTACAAAAACCAATTGAAACAAAGGAATAAAACAATTTTTTTAAATATCTCTAGCTGATCACATTTTTTGGGAGTCATTCCCGTCATTTATTTCGATATCAGTGTCTGCCTTCATATTATAAAAACAAGATTATTTTTACATAAACTTATTTAACCGATTACATCTATCCTATTGCAAGACACTGCCAAACACAAAAGTAATTTGAATTGATATTATATAACAGAGCGGCGTCAAATATACATCTTAACTCGAGAATACGCATGTCCCGATACGCAATTTAGCAATTACCGTTTGGCTATAAAATGTTTTCGATTTAATGTTGATTTAATAGTAAAGTCCTTATTAATATAATTTATTATATTGAAAGAATAAAATTGTAAGTGTTCTAAAATTACTTTTGAGTATGGAATGTAAATCTTTGTGTACATTTTATACCCTGAGCAAGCACATAGCTACGTAATAAACGATTGAGCATACAGGGAAGCGGAGGCCAACCTTGGCAGAGGTCATGTCGCGTCACTCGCTATACTTACAATACTTAAATTGTTTCATACTATAAACAACCGGAGTGTTCAAAGTAATTGCTCCACGGGCCGCTTCCTAAGAACCTTTTAGCTGTAGTCGTTATGGTAACAACTGAATTCGTGAAGTTCTATTCAACTCTCCACCCTGCCCCCTACTCCGGCCTTCGCCTGGCCCCACGCCCCACCACCCAGCCGGTGTGACCGAACGCGGGTCATGGCCACTTGTATTTTGTACTTGATGAAAACGATAAGGGCACAACGAGTGTAAAAATATAGATAGACTTGATATTTCATCATCCACGATTTTCGCATCGTGTTTAATTCTTTTTAATGTATAAACGATTGAAGTTTTAAATGTCAAAGACTAGATGCCAATTTTGTTTGATGTTGGTTAGTATAGCCATGTGATTTTCCTTCATTAAAAATATTTTAAATAAATATAGCTCTATTTTTAAATTTGAAACAAAAAACTTATTTTGTAACAAATACATATCTTAATATATATAATTCTTGTGTGCGTGTGTATGTCACTGAACTCCTCCTAAACTACTGGACCGATTTTGATGAA